>JAQGBT010002018.1:0-26836 GCA_034698585.1 Disparrhopalites patrizii
TTCCCCCAAGTAGCAAGGACTGGTACGGGGACAAGGTTCCCCATAGTTAAGAGAAAAAATGCACAAACCGAGAGAATGAAGGGAAACACTCTGTCAGACCATACGGTATATCGGAGTGTAAACCCCAGGTTTAATTTTTTTTTTTATTTTACTTCTGCTGTTTTTCTTATTTAACTTTTGCTGTATTTTCGTATTACATTTTTGCTGTCTTTTTTATTTAACTTTCGCTGTCTTTTTTATTTAACTTTCGCTGTGATTCTTATTTAACTTTCGCTGTCTCTCGTTTTCCTCTTAATTGTTGCTCTCGTTTTGCTTTCTCTCTCAGTTTGCTCTGATCTTTTCCACTTCTTTCACCCTTGTTTTCTCTCTTTCTGTCTCTGTATCTTTTTGCTCATGATTTACATATATTTTTCCGTCTGCCTGTGACTTAGTATTTACTCTTTAAGTCCAGAGTATTAAATAAATTTTGTTTGTTCTCCCGTGCCCTGTAATATTTTCCCCCCATTCTTTCTTTCTTTATGCATCCCGTTTTTACTTTTGCTGATACCTTCTGAACAATCTTGATTGTAATATAGTCTCTCTCTCTTTCCTTCGATTTCTATCCACATCTCGTTGCTGCTGGGTTTACTGACGAACCTTTCTGGCGAACAATAAGCCCACGCAGAACTATTTTTTCACTTTTGACCTTCCATTTCAATCTAAAACCTTAGAAACGTGTGTATATAGTTTAAGTAAAAATATAAGCACAATGCGAGAGCATTAGTGCACACATACCTACGTACAAAAGACACGGTTAGTACGCGTCAAACATGATGATGATGTTGATTCCGTATTTTTGCTTAGTTTACCCAAGCATTATTATTTAGCTGGAGGGAGAGTAGAGAAAATATTTAAGCGATTTGGATAAAACATTTTCAACTACCCAAAGCAAAGAGAAACATCCTGGAGAAAATGATGGATTTTCCCTCTCTCTTTCATTCTCCCTTCTGAATTATGTTTTCGTGGAATTTTCTATTTTTTCTCTTCCACGAAATTCCATTGAGACCTACCAAGAGAGGCAAAAAAAGGGTTTCCGTCATCATCATCTCGCCTCTTCTGTAGCCTGCGGGAACTTAAAAAGGCAATAAGACTGCTTTCACCTGAGAATTTCCTGTCTCTCCCCAATTTCCTCTCACAACAGTGTTTTTTGCTGCAACCTCAGCAGAAATTTCCTCTTCTGCTCCTTTAGATCTTATATATATCTCACTCCTTATCATTTTTTATCGCCCGATTTTTTACCCTTCCTTTTTTTTTTTAGCTTGGAGCATTTCAGAACCGTACAGAAAAAGATCATTATTATTATTATTATTATCACACATACCTCCGCTTACATATCTGGGGAAAGCTTGTTCACAGAGATTTGTACTAGCCTCGACTTGACTCATGTGTGAGAAGTTTACTCGGTAGGGATCGTTACTGCAACGTGTAAAGAGCAACATGTCTTTTGCAGGGAGTTGACATGAGTATATATTTTTATTTTCTACCGCACGTAGTTGTTCCAAAAATATAGTTTTGCTCTTTCCTCGCCGTTTATATCCCATGTGTTCATATTCGTACTTCACAGTAAGTAGGCAAGGGACTGGGCAAAAACTTTTTTGCGCTTCAATTTTCTGTCAGCTTCTTCGTGGGCTCCTTTCCTTTCTGGTGCTCGCCTGGTGCGTCCCACGTCCTTGTCCGGTTACTATTTCTGATTTGATGACTCTTGCTTTCTCTTAGGGTTCCCTTTTTTCTCTTCACTTTTCCCCTTTGGAACCAATTTCCCCTGTTTCCCCCTTATTCTTTCTTTGCTTCGAATTATCATTACCTTCCGCTTTATATTGATTTCTCTCCTGTTTTATGTTGATTTCCGCTGCTTTAACTTTTTGTTTCTATATTCAACTTTATATCTATAATTACTTTCCGCTCTCTCCTGCTATCTTGTGATTTGTCTCCTGCTGTCTTGTGATGTTTCTTCTTCTACATTATGATTTTTCTCTTGCTTTCCGTTGATGTCTTTTCCGCTTTCACTTAATTTTTATTTGTTCAGCTTTCTCTTGATTTTTCTGCTTTCTGTTCTTTTTGTTCTGTTTTTTTTATTTGTTCAGCTTTCTCTTGATTTTTTCTGCTTTCTCTTAATTTTCCCTCTGATTTATCTTGACTGTCGCTCCACTTTCTCTTGATTTTGCCTTTGCTTTCTCTTGATTTTGCCTTTGCTTTCTCTTGATTTTGACTTTGCTTTCTCTTGATTTTGACTTTGCTTTCTCTTGATTTTGACTTTGCTTTCTCTTGATTTTTCTGATTTCTCCTAATTTTAACTCTGATTTATCTTGATTGTCGCTCCGCTTTGTCTTGATTTGACAGTTGTCTTCACTTGATTTTGCCTTTGCTTTCACTTGATTCTGCTTTTGCTTTCTTTTAATTTTAGTTTTGCTTTCTCCTGATTTTCCTTCGTTGTCTCTTGATTGGACTCCGACTTTTCGATTGCTTTCTCTTGATTCATTTTGATTTTCCTCCACTTTTTCTTGATGTTTCTGCAGCTTTCTTTTGATTTATTCCCGGATGTCTCTTGATTTTCTTTGGTTTTTAGTAATTTTTCTCCTGCTGTCTCTTGAATTCCGTCCGATGTTCTCTTGTCCCCATTCTGATTTTCTTGATCTCCTTTAGGCTTTCTCTTCATTTTCTTCCTGATTTCATCTGATATGCACCTACTTTCTTTTATTTTCACTGTATTCAGCTATAGATTTCTTTTTGCTTTCACTACAACTTGTTTCTGCTTTCCATCCTACTTTATGTATTTTGATTTTCTCCGGCTGACATTACAGCTTTCTCTAGATTTTTTCTGCTACATTCTCTTGATTTCAATCTTGCTTTTTCCGACTTTCACTACAGCCTTCTTTTGTTTTCCCTGCCGCTTTCACATGTTTTCATGTTTTGCTTCCTCATCTGTTAAATGACTCCTTGCTTTACCTCTTGTTCTCCCTTTTGAATTCTTTCCTGTCTTTTTGGCTTTTGTTTTGTCCTCTTTATTACCATTTTTTCTGCTTTCGTTTTATTGTCCCTTTTTTCAATTCTCCATGATTTGTTTTGTTTTGGCTTTTTAATTTATAAGTTTTTTGTTTCGCTTTCTTTTTTGATTTGTTACTGTTTTTCATATGGTTTCAATTGTATCATTAAATTTGTTTTTTTTTAAATTATGTTTTGATTTCCCTTTTGCTTCTTCTCCTGCATACACTTTCAATGCATTCTAGATCTTAAGTCGTCAATTTGTTGTTGTTCTATTTCGTATTGCTTTCGTGTTTCTTTTTTCTCTTTCTACTTTGGTTTGGTTTGAAACTAGCTTCCAACCCCCATTGTATTCTGAATGAGTCGATTCAGTCGATGCACATAAATTTTTGTTCCTGATTTTTCCCTCCGCCTGGTTTGTCTTTCTCCTTCGTCAAAGCTTTTTCCATTTCCTGCCTCTGCCCCCAAAAATTCCGTCTAATAATTTTTTGCATGTTATCAAGCTTAATCTTCCCAGCCGCTCTATTTGCTCCCCGCATCTTGAACACGCTGCAACCTCCAGTCCCTTTTTTGCACTAGAACTTTCTTCATAAGTTTAAATATTTCCATTTTGTTCCTACATTTGCAAACAAATGTTTTTTCCCTCCACCTTGTTGCCATGTTGGCAAAGGAAAAAAAGAACTACTGGTGAATTGATGCGGACTAAAACACCTATTTGTATTTCGTCATAATGCCATACTCCTTCCCTCTCCACCAACTCCTTGAAAAGTCTCTCAAACATACTTTTAGTAGTGCACAATGCGTTCGTCATGGAATTAGGATGGAATTGTATGTTAGAAATTGTACAATGTCAAAAAAAAAATTCCTGGGACGATGTTTTCTCTTTCTACTCCAAGTTAATATTTGCCATAAAGAGTGCATAAAAGGTGCTTGTCCCATGTTTTTTTGTATATTTGTCAGAAGGAAGGGGAAAACAATTGTTTACACAGCTCCGGAGGAACACATAGCTCCCATAGTAATGGCGTCATTACCTTATCCCTGTATATGGAACCGTCCATCAATGAGAAGTATACATAGGAGATATTGGATTTAGCAAGACATATATGTATATTATATGGTAATATATTCTCCCTTTAGAAGACATATGAGCTACCCCGTTGTTTCCTATGGGGAATATAGGATATGCATATATAGGAGTTGCGTAGGGAGAAAGTACTAAAGGGCCTTAGTAAGAGCATGGCCACTCCAATGACAAACATGGGGTTTATGAGGATTTTTCTCCGGTGAATTATTACCGTGGGTGTTCCATTTATTTGTGTACTCTGGACTTTCTGTGTCTCTCTCTTTCTCTCTCGCTTTCTCCCTCACTCTCTCTCTCTCTCTCTATTCTCGCTTTTTTTCTCTCTCTATTCTCTCTTTTTCTCTCTCTTTTTCTCTCTCTTTCTCTCTCTTTCTCTCAGTTTCTCTTTTTCTCTCTTTTTCTCTCTCTTTCTCTCTTTTTCCTTCTCTGGCTCTCACTTTCTCTCTCTCCATGAAGTCATGTATGCAAAGGAAAAGTGCTGCATGAAAAGGGGATGGGAAGCCGTCGTGGTAGTTGCAGTATTAGATACTGCACTTAACTTTGAACACTCTCAAATCTCTTCACTCAAATCCCTTTTGTTTACCCTTCCTCCCTCTCCCCTCTACTCTCATTTTCCTTCTTTTTCCCCTTGTAGGATTTTTTATATTGTTTTTCTTTCCTCCTTCATGAACTTATTATCACAGTAGTAAAGTATAGTTTTATTTGTATAGGTACTACCTATATGTTTTTCTGTATGATATATTTTACCTTGGCTGGGGTAAGTTTGGTGCCTTGCATTTGTTTGGACGTAATTAATGCCCGCTTTTCTTGAAGCTCGCTTCATTATCCAATATTTTTGGAGTCTCGTTTCTTGGTTTTAGATTTGTTGGCTCTTGGCTAGGATGCTTCTCCTGCGTTTTTACACTTTCTCCGTCTTCCTGCTTCGAATTTGAGTGGATCTACTTTTCCCAGTTTCATCTTGTTTCATCTATTTTCATTTGTTTCTCTCTTTTTGTCCCTTGTTAATTGTCAGATTGAAAGTCATTTTCCTATTTTATCTTGGGTTTTTGCTCCGTTTTTTTTGTCTTAGTTTTTATGTTTTCTGCTATTTTTCTATTTACCCACTTTCTCTTGTTTGCTTTCCCCAGATGTTGATTTCTGTGTTAATTGTATCCTACCTCTCGTGCTTCCCTTTGTATTCTCTCTTAATGTTTTTTACTTTTGTTTTTCTCTTTCGTTTTTTTTGCACAGCTTTCAATTTTACCATGTTTTTCCTGTTGAATTTGTCTCTTCCAATTTTTACTCTATTTATTTGTCGTTATATCCATTTTGTTGATTAATTTGTTAATTGCTTTTAATTTCAGTACCTTGTTTTTTCTGTCTGCATCTTCGGTTTTACTATTGTTTTTTATTCATTTTTTGTATTCGTCTCTTGGTTTGGCTCTTCCTGTTTGTTCCCGGATTTTCTCCCTCCTCATAGTTTCATCCTTGCCTTCCTCGACTTTAGGGTTTTCGTCTCTTTATGCACCGTGTTACCACGTACCACTGTGGTCCTTGTTATTATATGCATAACTATACAAGTATGGCGTCTCTATACACTTCTCTTTCATTTGTCAATTTATGCAGGGATTCGTGTTTTTAGTCCTTCTTACTTCCACTCTTTTTTTTGCTTTTCCCCTCTGGAGTCCCAGCGTGTGTTCGTGTCTGTCTCCCCGTGCCCATCCCTCGCCTCCTGCCTCACCGCTCGCCTGACTTTCTCCCACTTATTTATTTCTCCGCATCCAATATGCATGGGATACGACCCGTCTTTCACTCCTAATAATAACCTAGTGTTTGCAGTGGGAAAGAGACCCCAGCATGTGGGGGATTTGTATTTACTTTTTCTTCCACGTCAAAAAATTTGTTCGCCGCCGCTCTCATTCTCGCAGTCCCATTTTCACTTGCCTTCTCCCCTTCTATGCTTCACGTTCTATCTCGCTTTTTCTCTCTTCCTCTTTTCCTCTCTCGCTGTCTCTCGTTTACTCACTCCTCTCTCGCCTTTTTTCTGTTTCTCCCTTCTCTCTACCTTAATTTATTAGTTTCGTCTTTCTCCATTTTTTCTCTTCCAACTCTCTCTCTTTCATTCTCTCTTCCTGTTCTTCTCTTTCTCGCTCTTTTTATTCTCTCTTTCTTTCCTTCTCTTCCTTCTTTTTTTTATCTTTTTATTCTTTCTTCCTTCTTTTCTCTCTCTTTTTATTCTTTCTTCCTTCATTTTTCTCTCTTTTTATTCTCTCTTCCTTTTCTTCTCTTCCTTCCTTTCTCTCTGTCTCTCTTTTTATTCCCGCTTCATTCCTTTTTCTCTCTCTTTTTATTCTCTCTTCGTTCTCTTCCTTCCTTTTTCTCTCTCCCTATTTTTATTCCCTCTTCATTCCTTTTTCTCTCTTTTTTTATTCTCTCTTCCTTCTCTTCCTTCCTTTCTCTCTCTCTCTTTTTATTCTCTCTTCCTATAGTTCTCTCTCGCGCTGTCTTTCATTTTTTTTCTCTTGCTACTTGCTCTCCTACTTCTTCTTTCTCTCTCCTATTTTCGCTCTGTCTCTCTAGCCTTCCTCTTCCTTTCGTTATCTCCCTTACTTCTTTTACTTCTTTTCGTCCTCTCTCTAGCTTCTCTGTTATTTTGGCTCTCTCTTATTGTTAGTAGCTTCTCTCTCTTTTATTTTGGTTCTCTCTTAATAGCTTCTCTCTCTTCTTTTCTTTCTCTTTCTTGATTCCCTCTCCAGCTTCTGTTGCTTCTTTCCTTTCTCTCTCCTGCTTCTCTCTCTTCTTTTTTTCTCTCTCTTGCTTCTCTCTAGCTTCTCTCTTTTTTATGTCACGTCTCTCGTGCTTCTCTCTTTTTTATGCCTCTCTTGCTTCTCTCTTTTATTTTTCTCTTGCTTGAAAGCTTCTCTCTCTTCTTTTCCATCTCTCTGTAGCTTCTCTCTCTAGTCTCTCTCTTCGGTTCTTTCTCTTGATTCTCTCTCTTCATTTCTTTCTCTAGCTTCTCTCTCTTCTTTTGTTTTCTCTCTTCCTTCTCTGTCCCTTCTTTTTGTTCCCTCTCGTCCTTCTCTGTCTCTTCGTTTCGTTCTCTCTTGCGTATTTCTCACTCTCCATTTTGTTCGTTGTCTTTTTTATTTCTCTCTTATCTTTTCGCTTTCTCTCGCTATAGCTTCTCTCTCTTTTCTTTTCGTTCCCTCTGTTCCTGTTCTTTTCTTTCTCGCTTCGATGTTCCTTATTTTTTGCGATTCCCTCTTTCTATCTCCCTTGTTGTTTGTTTCTTGAGCTCCTTATTTCGTTGTCGTTACCCCGCCCCTCATCCTGTCTCTCTCTCTCTCATTTTTCCTCTCGCTCCTTCCTTCTCCTTCCTCGCTTTGTATTACAGGTACAAACATGTAGATATTTATTTTCCCTCCTTTCTATCCTCCTCCTCCCCTTTCTGATATTCACCTTAGTTACTCTGGATCTAGTTCTTATACTTTCTCTTTATTCTTTCTCGCTCCCGTGCCTCCTCTATTGCTCGTTGGGCATAAAGGAAGAAATTAAAGTTATTAGGAGCTCGTTACAAAGCCATTAAAGTGGGAGGAAAATTTATGGGCATATTCATAATAGAGCTTACTCAAGTTTTTATGTACGTATGCACATGTATGTAATGCACGTATGTATGAATGCCTAAAAAGTGCCCAGATTTAATGGCTTGTGTTCCAACATGATGAGAACAGCATGCATACCCGCGTCCATTTTTTTCTCACTTCTTCCAGCCTCCTCCCACTACATTCTCATCTCCTGTCATAACAATAATAGCAACGGCGGGTGTAATTATTTTTTTTTTGTGTTCCTGGAGTGACACCCGTATCTCATCCGTATACGTTTTTACATATTCCCCAGGGATGGGTAGTGAAATGGATTATACTGGGACCGGTTATTAGACAGCCTTCATTGTTTTTAATGAAAAACAGTCACAAGCATTTGCATACAGGAAATGAGCCTACATGTATAATTAGGAGGATCCAACAAATTACAAAATTATTTCTTGATTTCTATCCCTTTTTCTAGACAATTATTCCCATGATGGGGGAGAGAGACGGACTGTATCCTTGAAAGACTTCATTTTATTTAATAAGATTCAAATAAGACAAGAAACTATAATCCTTTGAATTCAACGCCCTTTTCTCGGACCTCATTAAGACGGTATTCTTAAGCGAGAATTGACGTATATTCACGATTATTTTCTTTCTCTCGCTTTCTCTCTCGGAGAAAGTATTCATAGCTAATTCCATCAACTTCGTTCCCTACCGGCAATTCCCCTGGATTTTGATGAGGCTTTTGAGCCTGACGGATACCTAATGATTAATAAAGGGTGTTCGGGACCTTTAAAATCAAACGTCACTCCTTTCCTTCCAAGGAAAGTTTCCAAGGAAAGATGATAAGTCAAAGAAATACTGGGGCAACCTCTACAATCTTTCCCTCCTACCTAATCCATTAATGATAAAAAGCACAGGACGTGTGAGAGAGAAAGTGAGAAAGAATATAATAGAAAAACAGGCTTTCTCCGAGCCAAGGCTGATCAAGATTAGAAAGGTGGTGGAGTCTTCAACGTACGAAATAAGTCTCGTACCAAAAAAAAAACTCTCGTTTAGTTCATATTCAAACGCATCCGGTCGGAAACGTGTGCAAGGATAGGAGGAACCGAAGGAAGTGAGGGAGAAGAACGAGACAGGTTGGAAACGAGAAAAGTAGAGAGAAAATGGGAAACGAGAGAGAAAAAAAGAATAGGAGAAAGCAAGAGAAAAAGAGAGAACGAGAGAGAGAAAGAAAGAAAGAGAAAGAAAGAAAAAGAGAGAATGAGAGAGAAAGCGAGTGCATAACGCAGAGAGACCATGAGAGACGGAAATAGAGAGATAAAGAGATAGAAACAACACGAGAGAAGGAAAGAGAGAGATGAAGAGAAAGATAGAGGGAATGCGAGAGAATGAGAGAATGCGAGAGAATGCGAGAGAATGCGAGAGAATGAGAGAGTTCGAGAGAGAAAGAGAGCGCAGAAAGTAAAAGGCAGATTAAGCTTAGGAGCGGCAAGGCTCCTATAAATAGTTTAGCCCAAATGGTAAATGAGAAGCTTTTCAAATAAAATTAACGCTTTTCTCCTTTACTTCCCCTCATCTTTTAACTTTCCCTCCCACCGACTGATCTTGAATGCGCTTGCTTTCACTCTCATACTTCCCTTTCGATTCTCCCTCTCTCTTTCTTATTCCATAGGATTTTCCGTTTCTTTTTTGTACTCATCTTTGGTACACCTTTGAAAAGCTTTTTTGGATCCAGAGGTTTTCTGGTCCACACAGACGTATACTTACATACATATCTAGAGTACAAGTACAAAAAATAGTGAGATGGTCTTATGTAAATTTTTACATCAGCTCACCAGTGAAACCCAAGGATTGGTTGAATGCAAAGAGTACAGTGATACAAGGATAATAAAATGAGGGAATACGAAAGAAGATATATGCGTAGAAGTCAGTAAGTATAAGTTCGAATAATAGAGACAAAGCAAAAAAAACGGGGAAAGCAGACAAGAGGAAAAGTCGGGGGAAAAAAGAGAGCAAGAAAGAGAAGTCTGAAAATACCCTCAGGAAAGGAGAAACACGAGACAAAGCCAAAACAAGGATGGAAACAAGTGGGATGAGAAACGGAAGAGAAAGCAAGAACCAAAATGAATAAATCTAGATATACAAGGTGGAAAAGACAACAAAACGGGGAGAAATACACAAAGTGAAAGCCCTGCCAGTGATTTCACTCTCACCCAGCCTCGAATTCCCTTTGAAACAGACGGTGCCTAACATGCAATATAGGCTTTTCTCTCTCTGTCTCTCTCTCTCTCTCTCTCTCTCTCTCCATCTTCCTTTAAAAGTCTCGTGTGAAGTGTGTATAAATAATGATAACGTGGCAGCTGAGAGGAAGAGAGAGCTACCTGATGGAGAAAGTACAGAAAAAGTGTATACAGGAGGGGATTCGAGGAAAATAGAGCCAGAGAGAAAAGCTGGACGGAAGAAAGAGTTTACTATTCGCCTTTGAAAAAGAAAGCTCATCTCTCCTCACATTGTTACAATAAATGAAACGTTCCCTCCCTTACACTAAATAGTAATTTGAGAGATGAGATAAGACACATGTACCTATGCGTATGTACACACACGTTGAAAGACAAAACACAGCACTTTGTTAGAAAGTTTAATTTCTCCCAAAGCCCTGTTAATGGTCATGTTTTTAAATGTGGGAGAGACATCATTGAACTATATAGATATAAGATACTATAAGTGTAGCCATTAAAACTGCTCAAAAGCTCTGTATGCATACATACTAACACAGCTCCTGACTCAACACGTACCGACAATCAAGTGTGTTACTGGAGGGGACGAGGAAGAAGTATGGGGAGAGATGAAGTGAAGAAACAAATCAAATCAGCACGGAAATAACTTTATAGGGACGTTAATGGCTACATAAACTGACTAGTAGTTACCCAGAGAGAGAGAGAGAGAGAGAGAGAGAGAGAGAATGTGTCTTAGGAGAAGTGCAAGGCGTTCAACTTTTTTCGTTTAAAAAGGACGAGATAGGGAGAAAGGGCTCTGAGGCATTATTTTATTTTTGTTACACTTTCATCCTCACACAGTGCCAGCCTCAAGTTTCTTTTTTGTTCTTTCTCCATTGTTCTCTCCCTTTTGCAAGGATCCCTTTTCATTACGATGCCTTCCCCAGGCCTCCTTTCCATCCATGTTTTCAAGTTTTTCCTATGGGATAATGGGACCTCTTCTCACTTGGTCACTGTCTCTCTCCCTTTGTCTCCCTTTTCCCATTGTTATTTCTAACTCCACATCCCTCTCCGGTTCCTCTATTTTCCTCTCATTCATGTTCTTATTGGCCTTCCTCTTCGCCTCTATTTTTATTCTGACATTCAAGATCCGAAATTTTTATTTTCCTTTACCTATTTCTCCGACTCTTTTATTTTTTCTTTTGCGTCTTTCTCCGACTCTTTTATTTTTTCCTTTGCGTCTTTCTCTGACTCTTTTATTTTTTCCTTTGCGTCTTTCTCTGACTCTTTTATTTTTTCCTTTGCGTCTTTCTCTGACTTATTTCTTTTCCTTTGCCTCTTTTCTCTGACTCTTTTTTCTCCTTCCCTTTGCCTCTTTTCTCTGGCTCTTTTTCTCTTTTCCTCTCCTTTGCCTCTTTTCTCTCTTTTTCTTCTTTCCTTCTCTTTGCTTCTTTTCTCTGGCTCTTTTTTCTCTTTTCCTTTCCTTTGCCTATTTTCTCCGACTCTTTTTTCCTTTGCGTCTTTTCTCTCTTTTTCTTCTTTCCTTCCCTTTGCCTCTTTTCTCTGGCACTTTTTCTCTTTTCCTCTCCTTTGCCTCTTTTTCCCCTTTTCCTTCTTTCCTTCTCTGTTTCTTTTCTCTGGCTCTTTTTTCTCTTTTCCTTTCCTTTGCCTCTGTCTCTGACTCTATTTCTCTTTTTTCCTTTCCATGACCTCTTTCTCATACTCTATTTATGTTTTCCTTCGCATCGTAATTCCATTTCTCCATTCCTCCCTACTTTTTCTCGGTTCCACCGATCCTCTATTTCTCTTATTTACTCTTTTTCTTGGGGTTTCCCCTCATTTTTTTTAGTATAATCTTGTTTTTTTTTCATTATTGCCGTGGCTCTTCCGTTTCTTTAAATTCTTCTGGTGTTTCTTTCTTTTCTCTTTGCCTGTTGGTATTTTGTTGTTTTTCTGACGTTTGGTTTTTCTATTTTTTCGTATCTATTTCTGCGGACCGGTTTTTTCGTTTCCCTTTTTTGTAACTTGTGATGTCGCTTGACATTTTCTTATTTCACTTTTTGCGTCTTTTCTCTGTCTTTGCGTTTCTTTGGCGTTCTTCTCTTTCCCGTTTCTCTGGTGTTTCTTTCTTTTTCGCCCTTTCCCACCACGTTTTCCTCCTTGTAACTTCGTTATGTCTACGTACACTACTCCTAGGCTCATTTTTATTCATTTTCCAATAGTATGCACGGTCTTTGAATCTCTCCGTCTCACTTTATGTCACCCTCAGATGCCACCCTCCGTTGCCATCTCCTGATCTGTCCCTGTTTCCAACGGACATTATATGTCATTCCTAATCCCTCCGGTTGACAAAGCTCCCTAGCGTCTCCTGCCTCTGCCTGTTGTTATAAAAAAAGGACGGAGAAAAAGGACATGACACGAGTCAAGCCTGGAGGAGACAGTCGGCATCTTGTATACACATTCAAGTCTCCCTAAAATGTGGGTTGAAGGGGGAAAGTGGAGTGACATCCGAGAAGTGACAAAATGTTTTCTCAAGCAAAGGACATGTCGGCAAGACAAGAGAAGGACGAGGACGAGGGGAGGGAGCGAAGGGAAAACACTTTTGATTTAATTTTTGAAGAGCCCAAAAACAAAACATTGGAGCCTAAATACATATATGTGGGAATTGTAATTTTTATGGAGAGCAAAAATCTTGAGGAGACCGGACGAGGCCGTCAAAAATAGGACTTCCCCTCCAGACATCTCCTCCGTCCTGCTTTTGAAGGGTTCTGACGTGTGTGCAAGAATGCTGATGATGCGAGAATGTATTGCATGAGTAGCTAATGTGTATATATGTATATGTATGTATATATAGATATGTATATGTGTTTAATTATTTCACTTCACATGCTCCCCTTGTCTCCTCTCGTTCCTTCCAAGACGAGAGGGGAAAAGAAGGCACTCACTTTCTCCGAGACACATCCACCTATATATATATATATGTACTCCTATCACCAAAGTACTAATAGTACTCAACTGACTCACTGAATCAATATAAATGTCCTGACACACATTTTATTTGTGCTGGGAGAAACACTTTCAATGTCTTTACCAAAGGAGAGCTTTTTCTGCTTTCCCACACCAGAGACAGACCCTTGTTTCGCCTGTGTATCTCAAGGAACACTCACGGAGTCATCATTTATATCACACCAACTTTCTCTCCTTAAGTTCCTTGTATTGTGGTCTCGGCATTTCCCAGTGCGCTCCTATTACCACCAAGTTGTTGAAGCTCCCGACGGAGGGGCCACGACTTCCCAAACGATTGCATAACCCATGCAAGACTCTCTCTCCGTCTCTCCTTCTGACGACACAACATCTTCAGACTTGAGACAGAGACGCAAAAGGAGGGAGAGAGAAAGAGAGAGAGAGAGCGGACGAAGGGAACCAGAAAGAGCGACACGCAAATGCGGGGACAGTGACGAAAAAATAGGACCATTGTGAGACAGTAGATAAAGATATAGGGTTAAAAGCTTGGGAGAGATAGAAAAAAGAAAGAAGGAGCAAATGAAAGGATACAGAAAGAGAGAAAGGAAGGAGCTTATAACAGACAAACGGAGACTAGAAATATCTGCAATGAGACAGAAAAAGAGAGAAAGAAGACAAGGAGAGAGAAAGGAGATTAAAATGGAGAAAATGGGGATTCAACAGAGATGAAGGAGACTACAAGAGAGACAAAGGAGGTCAAAAGAGAGAAAATGGTGAGTAGAAGAGAGGAAAAGAGACTAAAACAGGGAGAAAGTAGCTTATCCGAGAGAAAAACGGGACTAAACGAAAGGAAATGGAGAGCAAAAGATAGAAAAAGGAAACTACATAAAGACAGAAAGAAAGAAAAAGGAAACTACATAGAGACAGAAAGAAAGAAAAAGGATACTGAGAGAGAAGAAAGAGAGAGAGAAACGAGATTAACAGAGAGCAAGGAGACTAAAAGAGAGAGAAACGAGATTGACAGAGAGCAAGGAGACTAAAAGAGAGAGAAACGAGATTAACAGAGAGCAAGGAGACTAAAAGAGAGAGAAAGGAGACTCAAAAAGAGAGAACAGAGACTAAAAGAGAGAGAGAAAGGAGACTCAAAAAGAGAGAACAGAGACTAAAAGAGAGAGAGAAAGGAGACTCAAAAAGAGAGAACAGAGACTAAACGAGAGAGAGAAAGGAGACTCAAAAAGAGAGAACAGAGACTAAAAGGGAGAGAGAAAGGAGACTCAAAAAGAGAGAACAGAGACTAAAAGAGAGAGAAACGCGACTAATATAGAGAGAGAGAACTGAGACTAAAAAAAGAGAGAAAGAAGGATAACTAAGCGAGAGAGATAGGAAACTAAAAGCGAGAGAGAAAGGTGATTAACAGAGAGAGAGGTAGAAAGGTGACTAACAGAGAGAAACAGAAAGGAGAGAGAAGACTAAAAAGAGAGAATCAGAAAGGAGAGTAAAAGAGGGAGAGAAAGGAGACAGAGCGAGATAGATAAACGAGGGCATAGACAGATAGAGAGGGGAAAACACAACAGAAAGGGGACAGAACCAGAATGACAAAGGAGGCAGAAAGAAAGGAAAAAAGAAAGGAGGGAACGACGAGAAAAGGGAAAGTGAGATAAATAATACAGCGAGAGAGAGAGATAAAAAACAAAAGAAAGAGAGAGGAAGGAGACAGAAGGAGAAAAAGGCAAACATTTGAGGGGCAAACAAAAATGGACGCGTCAAGCGTGAAAAGTAGAGAGAAAGCGGTAAAAAGAGAAAAACTGAGTGAGTAAGAGAGAGAAGGTCGCAGCGGGAGAAAGGCAAAGAGCAAAAGCAGAGGAAGTGAGAGAAAGCAATCGGAAAAGGCAGAGACAGGCACAGACTTATTGGAATATAGAATCATTTGGACGGAGAAAGAGAGACAGGCAGACAGAGAGAAGGACAGAGAGACAAGGAGGGTGAAGGCAAACCTTGTTTTTTCGTATATATTGGAGAAAAAAATAAAAAACATTCTTGTTTTTTTCAGAGGTAATATCCTCGTCGGCTTGTTGTGTTTGAGTTGGTGACTGTATGTAATGTCTGTTATGTATGAGAGAATAACGCTCAATAATGCTAGTACCACCAGCACTATGGACGGTATACAAAAGGAAAAAAATATTTCCCTTTTTTTCTTCTTCAAAGATTGGAGAAATGGTCCCACGCGGTATTGATCGGTCTTTGCATCTCTTCCGTCCACGTACAAGTACTTTGATGCATACATGAATGTGCAGCCCGGCATACGTGTGTTTACATAAGTTTGAATAAGAATTGCTAAAGCGTGGGGATTGTGTGTAAGAGGGAGAGAAAGAGATGGAGAGAGAGAGAGAGAGAGAGAGAGAGAGAGAGGAAAAATGTGTTAGTCTACTTGAGAGAGATGGAAGGGACAATAGGAAGAGTGGGCAAAGGACGGGATATAAGGTGAGAGATGGCAAGGAGTCGGGAGGATATGAAAAGGTCTATTACGCATCTATTTACGAAGGGTAGAAAGAAAGAAAAATGATGAAGAAGGTGAGAGCTTGACAAACAGGGAAAAGGGTAAAAGGACCAATTTACAACTGAGAAAGCGAGAGAGAGAGATAAGAGAAGATTGAAAAGTGAAAAAGTGAAACAGACTCGAGAAAACAATGAAGATGCAGAGGCAAAAGAAAGGGAATGGAGAAGGAAATGGGGAGAAAGGTCTTGTAGAGAGACAATGGGAACAACGATGAACAAATGAAAGGAAACAGAGAAGCAAAAACAAATGATACAGAGTGGGCAGAGAAAGAGAAAAAATACGAGAGAAAGATTGGGAAGACAAAGAGAAAAAAATAAGAGAGTGAAAATGAGAAAAAAAGAAAGTGAGAAAATAAAGACAGCGAGAGACAAATAGTTAGAAAAAGGAGCAAGAAAGCGAGAGAGATAGAGTGACAGCAAACAACAATAAAAAGAGAGAAAGAGTGAGAAAAAAGAGCAAGAGAGATAGAGAGTGAGAAAAAACGCACGCAAGAGAGAGAGAAAGAGAGAAAAACGCAAGCAAGAGAGAGATAAAGAGTGAGAAAAAACGCAAGAAAGAGAGACATAAAGAGTGAGAAACAAGAGCCAGAAAGAGACTGGCAAAAACAAATAGTGAGAAAGACTGGCAAAAAAGAGAGTAAGTAGAAAAGGAGTGTGAAGCAAAAATGAGAAGAAGATGAGAAATCAAGATGATTTTGAAAACAGAGCCAGGTATGAGAAATAGAGAAGTGGGATCCAGAAACAGAAAAAAAGGATGGAAACGAAAAGTTTAAAAATCAGCTTAAAAAAGGGAGGAAAAAAGGGAAAGAGAAAGAAGAAAGAACAAGTGCAATCAATTGGAAGAAGGCAAAGAGAAAGTGCATCCGTAATACATGGAGAGAGAAGAGAGGGAAAAGGTACGCAAAGAAAGCTCTTCAGTTCTCACAGCTCCCCATTGAGTATTTGCCCCCAAGGTTGTAGCTCATAAGCACCAGGCGAATGTATGCACATGTATTTGAATAAGAAATAAAATGTAATAACAATAAAATATACAAGACCCATTCCCTTCACTTCACAATCCCTTTCCCCGTGTTCCCCTTAAAAGATAAGAAAATGGAAAAAATAATGGAAAAATACGACCAAATAAAAAAAAAGGAGTCATAAAAAAAAGTTTCAACTTACCCCCATCCTGTAATTTGTCAGGAAGTGTTTCCTCCACTAAATCGAAATTGTTGGGAGTGGGAGGACCATTGAAGTGATGTTTAAGGATGATTTTCCTGGCCAACATCTCCCTTCCGTCCCGTCTACTACTGAGGAATCTGTCAACCACCACTACGCCCTAAACTATTATCTCCTCAAAGATTGAGAGGGAAATTGTTTTCACTGTGTCAAGTCTCCAAAAAAACCAGCTGTACCTATAAAAACCGAAAGAACAGAATATGAACAATGAATGATAACTAGTAAAAGATAGAATGTGATAAAAGGAGCAGACAGAAAAAATGGGGGAAACAGCCATGAGAAAAGTGTAATAGTGCTTGAAAAAAGAGTGAGAAAGTGCGTGAGTTTTTTGAAAAGGCTGTAAAGAGTCTCTCAGAGTTCCCTTTCCGACAGCCAAATGGAGAAGAAACAAAAGGGGGAAGAAGGCGAAGACGAAGTAAGTCACACAACTTTCTTCTTTTTCGTGGTCTATTTCCTCCTCCGACTTTTTTTTTCCTCCCTCAACTTCCTTTCTTTCATGATAACACACACTTCCACCTTCGTATAGTACAATGTATACATATCTATACATATCTGTACGAAAGATATACCTATGTGGGTACATGTATATAGGTATTAGAAGGGAGAATTCGTTGCATATACTTTCCCTCTTTTCCTACTCTCCCAGGCGAATGACAAGGGAAAGAGAACTTTATGTTGATAACTTTGTTATGAATGGTGATACAACTGTCACTTAATATGGATGGTGAGAGATTTCTATTTCTATCCTTCATTCTGTCAATGGTGAGGTATGGCTAGGTAGTAATAGGAAACCTGCCTTGTCGATGTTTCTCTCTCTCTCTCTCTCTCTCTCCCTCTCTCTCTATCTCTCTTTCGGTCTGTCTCTCTTCGTACCTCTCTTCTTCCATTTCTTTCTCCCAATCTATCTTCCGATCTTGCTTCTGCCACTTTCCATCTGCTTACTCCTTTCATCTCCTTCTCCAACCTGACTTTCTTTCCGTCCCTTTCTCCTCTTTCTCCATTTCCTGTCCCTCCCATTCTCCGTTTTCTTTCACTATTTTACTTTCATTTATTTCTCTCCTCTTTTTTTCGCTTTCTTTCTTTCATTTCTATCTCTACTCTTTTTTCCGCTTTATTTCTTTCCTTTCACTCTTTTACATTACTTTCTATAATTCATTATACTTCTTCTTTTATTATTATCTTCTTTCTCATTTCCTCCTCTTTCTCTTTAACTTCTTGTCTTTGTCTCTCTGATCCCTTTCTTTCTTTCTCACAATTTTCTCTCCCTCTCACTTTCCTCTCTGTCTCAGTCTATCTCATTTTTCTTACTTTCTCTCTCTCATTTTCCTTACACTCTCTTACTCATTTTTCTTAATTTCTCTCTCTCTCATTTGTCTTACTTTCTCTCTCATTTTCCTTTCTTTCTCTTTCCGGTCTATTTTTTTCTCTCATTTTCCTTTCTATATATCTCTCTTTCTCACTTTTATTTCTATATCTCTCTTTCTCACTTTTATTTCTATATCTCTCTTTCTCATTTTTATTTCTTTCTCTCTCGCTTTTTCCTTTCTCTCTCTCTCTTTCACTTTCCTTTCTTCCACTCGTAGTTTTCTCTCTTTCTGTCTTTTCTATATTTTCTTTCTGTCTTTTCTATAATTTCTTTCTGTTCTTTCTTTGTTTTTTTTTCTCTCTTTCTTTCATTCTTCTCTTTTTTTCTTACCCTCGTTCCTTCCTTTCTCGTCTTTTTCCTTTGTTCTTGTCACGCTCGCAAACACTTTCTTCTCTCTCTTCCATTCACATTTCGTCTTTCTCCAGCTTTTCTCTATTCCTTCGCCTTCGGCCTCTTCCCTTTCCCCTCTCTAACAGCCGCTTTAGTT
The DNA here is from genome assembly GCA_034698585.1 of Disparrhopalites patrizii. Classification (NCBI taxonomy): domain Eukaryota; kingdom Metazoa; phylum Arthropoda; class Collembola; order Symphypleona; family Sminthuridae; genus Disparrhopalites; species Disparrhopalites patrizii. Next base: position 18,482 of record JAQGBT010002018.1, read on the forward strand.
TCTGCGTTATTGTCCTTCCTCCTTTCTGTTTCCACTATTTTCTTCATCTGGTCTTCTTTCTCGTACTCCCAGCCTCTGTCTCTCCTCTTTTCTCCTGCTGGTCCTTTGTTTATCTATCCTATATATCCCCCAGCCTCTCTGTCTCTGATCCTTCCCTTTGACTTGATCCTTCCTTTCTCTTTCCTATTTCTCTGTCTCCATTATGCTCTCCTCACTCCCTTGTCTCTGTCTATGCTCTCTCTCTGTTGATTTTCTCCCTCACTCCTATTCTGCCTGTTCCGATTTTCTCTCCTCATCCCTCCCTCCGTCTCGGTGAATCGTTCCTAGTCTTTTCTTTGTCATGTCTGTGTCAATATTTCCTCCATGTGTATTCTTTTGGTCATAAAGTCTGCCTTTCGCCGTACTTTTCCATGCCAAAGCGTTGTCTCCATCCCCTTCTAATTCCAATTTTTCTCTGCACTCTCCTCCGCCCCTCTCTCCTATCTCTCACCTTGCCAGACTTTCCCCTTTCTCCCGTATAAGTCACCCATGATGAAGAAGATGAACTTTTGCTTTTCTCCCCCCTCCCCCCCAAAAAAATAGGTTCAATAGGATTAGAGATGAATCAGTGGAAAAGGTAATACGAGGAAAGGGTGGAAAAAAAAAAGAAGGGGGAGAAAAAAGGTAATCCCTAGAGATTGCTGAGCAAGATATTCTCGTCTTGCACATTCTACATAAATATAATATCCACCACAAGTACTCTCATACGGCTCTTACAAGTTAGAATCAGGATCACCGTATCCTTAATATCTTCTTTCCACTCTAACTCTCCGTCTCTCTCTCTCTCTCTCTCTCTCTCTCTCTCCAGGGGGACAGGAAAAGAGATGGAAAAAGGAGTATGTGCCCTGTATAATACACTCATCCGGGCTGAAGTGGTTAGAGGAGTTACACGAAGGTTCAGGGAACAAGGAAGAGATTATTCCTCCTCCGAATGTGAGTGTGTACACACGGTTGTACATACATATGTATGTATGTATAATATCTCAAATAAATCCCAAATCTGACATAATTACACCTCCGTGCTTGAGAAATCCTATTTAAATATTTTTTATACCTATACATCCGACTCTCCCCTGGTATAATCTGGGGGAAGAGCCGAGTCCGGATTCAAATGGGGGGGGGGGGAAATAGGAACGAATGAATCTCCAGCCAAGTTTAAAGTCAAAACATTTGAGTGGGTAAATACTTTTAAAGGGATTTACATCCCCCTCTTCCCCCCCGTGTACTTTCCCCGGTTATTTCGGGAGAGGTGAGCACACATGCCCATTAAATCGGGGGAACGGATTTCACAAAGAATTTCTCAAGTACGCATTTAACTAGGGACTAGAAAATCCCGCAAGCACCTTCATTATACAAATACAGGGCGCAGAAAGGATCCTTTTGTATAGGAAGGGTTCTGTATAAAAGGGGTAAACACAGGTCGCAAAAGGAATGCGGAGAGATGAAAGCGATGCTGTTTTTCTATACAAAAGAAAACATTAAATATCAACAAAAAAAAAATCGCAGGATGATGAAATGTCTTTATTCATTTCGAGCCAAATGGTACCTAACGGGTTAATTTAATTGTTCAAAATCAAAAATACGTTATATGCGCATTAGCAAAAATAAAAAATGCAACTCACTCTCTGATGAAGATTTCCAATGATTTTACCGGAGCACAATTCTTTCCCTTTTTATTTCGGAGAACTCTTGGCGTGAACTGGAACTGGACCAAAATACAGAAAGAATATAATAAAGCCACTGTAAGTAAACACACGGAGATTGTAGACAAATACTGGGGAAATATCCTAATAAATCGTCCAAGTGGGCCGATGAAATTACCAATAAAAGGAAAATATCCGGGGAATATATGGGAACAAAGTATTTTTTTCCAGAAGAGAATTGTATACCGGAGGGAATCCAATGGGAAAAAGTAAGGAGTAAGGAGAAAGGCCAAAAGGCGAGAGAAAGGTAGCCAAATGAAATTAGGCTACCAACACACGCTAAGTAGATTATGTGAAGGGCAAATATATAAAAGCGAGATTCTATACAGTAAATAAATGCGTTGTGGAAGGTGAAACGGATTGACCATTAAATTTGGATCACCACAAATTGAGAGCAATTATGAGGAAAGGGAGACATGTGCGAAAGAGGAGCTTCTTCCGCACAAGGACGCGCACACAAATTTGTAAACACAATGCATTTGCTCACAAGATTAGTATTGGGACTGTGTCCTACTGCAATAATAAAGAAGTTAAGGCCCCCATTAGTACATACAAAAAGGGTTTTTTTTTCCAGGAAAGTATAGAAAAAAAACTATTTTTTTTTTGTACCTAGTAATTGATATATGGAAGGGAAAGTCCGGGGTGAACAAAAAATGTGAAGGATGCGTTTTGTGTACACAAAATGTGTGGAATTTCAAAGTAAGAAGTCAAAGTAATAATTCACTTCTCTTTCTCTCTGGGTTTAGTAAAAAATAAGGAGAGAGAAATTGAAGAAGACAAGAGGAAATATGGAGAGGGTGAAAGACAGAAGTTATTTTTGACCCAAATATGTGTATACACTAACTTTTTCCTCTCACTCTCTCTCTCTCTCTTAATTTTAGAATTTGGAAACGAGGATTGAATGTTATATTACTAGAAGCACGGATAAAAAAAAATTCCCTTACACAAACTCTGACGTTGGTTGGCACTCGACAACGGTTCTCACTCGACTGAAGCTTCCTTCTTCCGAACCGTCGCTTTAGAAGTGTATAGTCACTCCCGGGGAAAAACTCTTTTTTTTTTGCTGACGATTGCTCCTCCTTTCCTCCACTTCTTTCGGGGCTCGGAGCAAGTGGAGTTGTTCAGGGTGCCCCGTTTCACTCCGCCAAACATGGCATGCATCATGTCACACGGAAATTTCAGAGGCTTTTCCAAAACCTGTTTAGAACAAAATTAGATGTGAAATTCGACCAACGTACAAATTAGTGAAAGGAGAGGGAGAAAGAGAGAGAAAGAGAGAGAAAGTGTCAGAATGTATAAAAATTTGTCGTTCTGCTTCCGTGGTCAAAGAAGGCGTTTCACGCGCACTTCTCAACAGAATGTTACGGTCATGTCTTTCCCCACACGCCAAATGGACAGCTACACATTCCACCTTCTAGGTCCTTTTGTACACAAAAGCTACACTAGCCCGGGAAATCCCCAAAATATGCACGTCAGGAGACACTCCCGGGCTTTTATTCTTGGGTTGGTCCATCAATTTATCCGGATTATACTTACAAGGGGGAGAAATTATTCTCCATAATATTCATTTTTTAGAATTTTCAAATTTGTCAAGGGATAATATTGGAGCTTTAATATCCGGTTATTTTTATTATCCTCAGCCATGTAAGCTAATTTTGTAAGCGCATAGACCTTGGTTATTCTTATATCAAGCTTCTTATAGCAAGCTCAAGGAACAAAAGGAGTTTTAAGTCCTGATTTTTTAATATTGAGATGTCTTATGGACACAAGTACGCCTGGGTCCTGCGTCACCTTTTGCAGATGTTGTGGAAAGAATTTTTTAATATTGGAAATCCAGAGTGTCCATAATTACGTATTAGTTCACGCTACAGTCTTTTCTTCTCCTGTAAAATGTGTATTTTGGACATAATTCTTTTTTTCTATAGCCCTTCTAAGTGTATGTAACGTAGCCAAGATATTAATATTTATACGCCCAGTTTTTTAATGGGTGTCCCGGATATTTACATAGGTCCAACAATTCCGAATTAATGTTGAGTATAATAAAGCAATTGACTAGATCATTTGCCAACATTAACCAAAGTCTTCCCAGAGTTCTAATAACTATCGTCATATTACTCACAAACCGATTATGGGGACATTCCCAACGCTTTTAGTTTGAAGGGCATTACTCTCCGCCGTTGTACAGCTGACCAAGCATCGGTTTTGGCTGGTTACAGATTGCCAAGGGAAACAATTAGAATTTCAAACCAGGGAGACATTTCTTAATCCTCCAGGTTTTTGTATTGAAATAAGAAATGCTGCTCGTTAAACATGCATTGGACGGACGGAAAATGGATCCAGCTCAAGCCGGCGTACGACAATATCATTCTTTCAATTACAGACGGTTTTATTATCAAACTTTGTCCTGTTTCAAATTCAAAGCATGCCCTTGTAATAACGAAAATATGCATGCACTTTATTTCATTGTCGGAATTACGACCTTATGGAGTCACCCGAGAAAGCAAACGAACATTTGTAGACAACATAGGCACTATGTATTGAAGCATTCTCTGCGACAAAGGAAATGATACATGACATTTTCCTATAATGAATCGATAGTAATTCGTCTCGCAATGTTGTTCAATTACTATTTATGTATACGTATATACAGATGAGTACATAAATGCCTGTTCTAAAGTCAACATTTACTTTTTATCTTACTTATTATACTAATCTTAAGCAGAAATATCTATTATAGGAACATAAAACTGTAAGTTGGCCAGGATCGAGATTTGTTCTATCTAGGGACGAATAGGGTTTATTGCAAACGTAAGCAAGCATAGTAACATATGTAAACAACGGGAAAGTTTAACAAATAATCCGCAGCAGCGACTCCAGAAAATTGAAGTACTATAGCCGTAATAACTTAAGAAGTTATGAATGAACTAAGAAATGTATCACAGAGGATTCGGGCTTCTCTGGTCAAAATAAATTTTTAGAACATAAAACATAATAATTACATTTGCAAAAGAGTATTCACGTCAAAATACAAATGCTGTGCTAATATGCTTTAGGTATACATACATACAAAAGTCAAATAATTAATTTCGTATCATTATTTTTTTTGTTTTCAAATCACAACCAACACCCGCAGACATAGACGATAGCCTGAAAAAACATAGGTACAATTTTTAATTCGTCTTCCGCACAGACATTAACATTTATAAATGAAATCTCAGGGACATCTTATGATTATAATTTAAAAAATTAAACCTGCTTGTTATACGAAAGGATTCCGGGAACGTTTATTCTGGAACGAACGGTTGATCGTAATTCTATATAAAATGCTATTTCATTTGTCTTTTTAAAATTGCCATTTCTTTTTTCGTAAGTTATAGCTTCCAGATTTGGGCGATATTGCAACTATAACGAGCATTTCAAATCCGTCGTTGGAATCGTAGATTAAAAATTGTCACCACAATTTTCTTTCATTTACACCTAATCTGACAGCAAGTACTCCAGCCAGCGTCAAAATCACATTCATGAGTAATGTGTCATACAACTCAAGGTAAATCATGTGCATAGATGGAATATGTGCATATAAATACTTATAAATATATACGTACATATATATAAATATGCCGGTAAACTTACCACAGCCACACCAGTCTCACACGTGCCATAAGAATCCAGTAACCATATTAAATATAAATAATTTAATTTCCTAATTCCCGTCCCGTTATAAAAAACTGACTGACTCAGGAACAATACAATTATGATAAAAATAATTTTAAGGATTTTATTCCGGTCCACAAAGTTACATCCAGATCGGACAACAATTGGCCAAGTTATGATGTTTTTCGGCTCGTCGTTTGAACCAAAAACTAGAAATGTATAGAAACAGTGCAAATGTAAGCTGTGTGCCAAACCAATTGTCAATGAAGACCGAATGATAATGTGAGGACTGCCGTTTCTGTACTATTACAACACACACACAAAATCCATATAAAACTAATCGGCTCCATCCAACCCCGATTAGATATGACGATAGAATGATAGCTTGAATGTCAAATAAGTACATATTTGCACACATTACATAATGCAATGGAGTTGCTTTACTATAGTTGTATACCTTATTATAAAATAGTAGACAATGAACGTATGTCATACTTATAATCTCAAATTCCTCCCACTAAAATGTGCTCAAACGAAATTCAGGATATAACCGTAAAAAAATAGGGTTTATGGACATCCTTTTTCTCTCCGTCTCTCTCCCTTCCCACACCGTGACATTATTCCCACCGACGTAAGTACTTAGGCACAATCCATAAAAAATAGTGTATTTCACCGTCAGATAAAAAAAAAATACGTATAATAGGAAATGACACCAGCTGTAGATAAAAAAAAAAAGTGTCAAAAGAAAATGACTGAAAGTTATGCGAAGGCTGTCTCGCTCAAAAAAATCGTTTGCAAACTTCAGATCACTCCGGGCCTTGCTCCCTTTCACATTATATCAGTTTTTCAATTCATGAGCACAACCCTCGACTCATTTCATAAGTGTTACCTTCACCAAAATTAGTATATTCTCCTCCCACTCGAATTTTTGGGGAAATCCGTTAAATTCCGTATCCGAATATTCCCCACAAATCTAATATAGGAAATGTGACTTCACTGGAAAGAATTACCGTGTTTAATGACCCCAATTAATTGGATTTATACGAAAGATTCTAACCAGATGTTTTTATCACGGTGTTAATCAAACGGAGGGAGACATTCGGTGCGAATAAGCAACAATTGTGGCAGTGAAACCCGGAAAATTTCCGGGCGTTTTAAATAAAACGATTCCGAACGCGTTCAACGCGCATTGTAAGTGTGCGAAATTCTCTGCCAAAACGTTTTCACAGTGTCAGTCAACTCTTGTAAGAAAGAGTCGTAAATCGTATTCAATCTCATTTCATCTTATTTTTTCTTATTTTTAAAAAACGTTTTTAAGAACTTTTTTAAGAATTTTATTTTGAAACTTTAAATCATGCAATGGAGAAAAGTGCAAGGACTTGTAAAAATATAAAACTAGAGATGTATGATCCAGGATTGTGTTATCTAGCTAATATACCTCTCGTATAAAAATAATATTAGGTAAAGGTAACTAAAAAATGCAAGAACACGAACCGATAAGCCCTCAATAGCTGCCTGTGCCACATTCTCCGCCACATGTTTTTACACTCTCGAGAGGCTTAAAAAGAAATTATATTCCTGTGTGTGATTTGTGTTTGTGGATTTTTATGTTTCATTCCAGAATTAACATCTATTGTGGCTGTGTCTAGGTCAGACCCACTAATTGGTAACCAATGAAATAAAATCCACCGAAGAGTGAATTAGTAAACTTTTTCAATTACTCCCCCATCTTCGACTTTGTGTAAGCGAAACCAAAGCAATTTTAACATTATATTTACTTAGCCTTATTGTTAGTAGTATTTTTGAAATGGCTGGAATTTTCAGCTTTCCGAATTGGTATAGCGCATGTCTGTACGGGAAATATAGTCTGGGTCTGGACACTAGAGAAAAGTTAATGTTAAAAAATACTCGTAAGGACCAAGTATCCTCTTGAAAAGTGCAAATATGTATACCTACTTATTTTGGAGCAAAAAAAAAAGTAAATTCAACGGTTTTGTGCACTGATACTGGGATAGCTCTATCCAATGTATATTTTATTTTAATTTCGCTACCACTAAGTTCATTCATGCGGCAAATACTTAGAACGTTGACATGAATGGGAGTGTCTGCAAATACTTCGACAACACATTGATGCACGGGACGATGTCCCAGTTGAACTATTTGAAAATGTTTCCTCTGAATTTTTAGGATTCAACGGTTTGTGATCCAATGATTAAATTTCAATTGTTGTAATTATCCAATCTTTTTAAACTATACCCACTGATCTGCCGAAATTAATATTGTCACTAGTCACAAATGAAAACTGTAGAAGATAAAACCGGTTAATTCCCGTTCTTGAAAATCGAGTTTTTCTCTTGAAACCACTCCGGTACTTCCCAGGGGTTTTGCTCTGTGTCACACATTTTTGTCAGAAATCTTCAGAAGAATTTTTAAACCTCGAAAACCCCAATAGATTTACGTAAGGAAGTAAGAATACATTAATTGCAGCAGATTTTATTCTGTGAAATTCATTTTTTTTTTTGGACTCCGTTTTTGTTTCTGCCTACTTCTCACTTCCTCACATATTTGTATTTGGTATTATATTCTTAATTACGTGACTAATTTTTACAGAGTAGTTACCCTGAAACTTTGGATGAGTTCAAGTGCATAATCCGGGACAAAAAAAAAATGAACTGGATACGAAATAAAACTACGCCCGTGAAGAAAACCATGGAACCAGGAGTTGCTTTCTACTCATTTCAAAATCATTGGCTTCAGGCAGTGGATAAGATGCAAAATTCGGACGTAAGAAACAAGACAAGGTCTGAATTTCCTTCTATTAATTATTATCAAATTGCTTTATCATCGGTTTGGTTTGACTCTTGTAGGAATCCCAGTACTCCGAAGCGGCCTTGACGGTGATTTCACACTTAACTCAAATGATCGCTCTTCTCCGAGTCCCACAAGAAGAACTGGAGCA
>JAQGBT010002019.1:0-26826 GCA_034698585.1 Disparrhopalites patrizii
GAAATTTAAATTTAAAAAAATCGTCTTCTATTTAATCAATAGAGATTTAAATTTAAAAAAATCGTCTTCTATTTAATAAATAGAAATTTAAATTTAAAAAAATCGTCTTCTATTTAATCAATAGAGATTTAAATTTAAAAAAATCGTCTTCTATTTAATCAATAGAAATTTAAATTTAAAAAACAACAAAAGTGTCCTATTTAATTAATATGTTACAATAATGTTCCACGAAATGAAAAATAAATTGCAAACGAATAAAAATATACAAGTTTAAAAAAACAAAAATCCTTACGTTTATTTTGATGTTTGAGTTGTCGATTCTCCTCCTCCAACTCATTCAGTCTGGACTTGAGTTCAGCAGCTTCACTCTCGGAGTCGACACTATTAAATCGCATGGCATGACCCTGTGGATGACCCCCTCCGGCCCTCCCACTATGAGGCCCTTGCCTCCGGAGCATTTCAAATTCCTTCCTAAGTTCTAAAAGGGCTTGTTGTGCATTTTTGGACTCGAGTAAGTAGGCATCCCTCTCCTTCCGGAGGGCCTCGACGAGGGAGCGATTGTCCTCTCTCACATGATTCAACTCCCGCTCAGTCTCGTAAAGTTTATCACTAATTGAGTTCCTCTCACTCCTCTCCCTCTCTAATTTCTGTTTCAGCCGAGTCACCTCCCCTTTCACCTGCTCCGTGTCCTTCTCATTCGACCTGAGTCGAATGTCATAGTTCTCAATTTGTAATTGTTTCTCTCTCTCGACGCGGGCGAGGACTTCCTTGAACCGCTTTTGCTCGTCCCGGAGCTTATCCCCCGCCCGCTGCTCCACATCCCGTAAGGATTCCTCCGCAATAAATAATTTCGTGGACAACTCCGCATTCTCCTGCTTGATCCGCACATATCGGTCATCCACATCCGTCTGATTTTCTGCTAGCACCGTGAACTTCTCTTCTAAGTGGTGAACCTAAAATATGTCACAAAAATAAGGGGAAACATTCATTAAAGGTCTCAAATTCATCAGTGTCTTTTTTTTCCCTTGGAAATCCCATATTATCATGTCAAATTCACCGTAAACAAAACAAAAAAAATGATTATTTGAATTCCAAATTGGGACAAGGACAAAATATGAGAGAAAGGGAAGAGAGACAAAAAATGATGTACTTTTTGAGTGAGATCAATAACTTCATCTTCCAAGGAACCATCTGAGTACATTTCTTCTCCATCCCCCGCCGAACTTCGGCCTGATGAGTGGAAACTGGAACTTCGGTACAATTGGTTGGCAAGGGCGCTTGAGGACGTCACGGCATGTCGCTTTGTTCCGCTACTGCAAATTTAGAACAACCATTTTAGAAATTAATTTGGTCATTTATGTAATAATATTAAATTAATTAAATTAATTCAAGACGTTTACGTTATCTGAATTAATTGGATTCTTTTTACGCTTCAGTAATATTACAATTTTAAAAGTTGCTATTTCAAAATTTTACTAATTTTAAATTAGTTGAATATTTTTTTTTTAAATTCTTCTCTGGAATTATGATTCGTACGAATTGTAGTTCTTTTTACTTTCTACAATTTCAAAATAATACATGATTCCAGTCCCTTTTGATATTTAATTACATTAAATCGTAATCATTCTAGGCCCTTTTAGATATATATACGTTGGAAACAATAAAAATTTGTAGTTAATAATAATAATAATAATAATGTATGTAATAATTACATTTTGCAATTGTGAATAATAATTTTAGGTACAATCAAAGGTTCAAATTGAATAAAAATTCCGGATGGGTTTTGTAGTTTATAATTTTAAATAAACAAAATGCATCCGGACGATTAATTCGAGCATGTTGCATTTTACGATGTCAAATTAGATCCCTCAATACTTCAATTTGAGCTTTTTTTTGCTTTAATCAAAAAGTACTTATGTATATAAACATACGTACGTGCATTCATTGTAATTCTTTTATAATCGAGAGGTTGTATTATAGTACCCATACAATTTCTTTTGATGCCATGGGCATACAAGCATGACCATCTCATTTTACAACAGAATCTCATTATTCTTTGTTGTTATTTTCTTTCATTTTTTTTTTGCTGAACCAGCCAAATTAATGAGCAAATAGTTTCCATTCGTCACAAGAAGGGAGATTTGTGTTATTATAAGGAACCTTTTCTAACTGGTTTCCTTTCCAGTTTCATACTTTAAAACTTCAGCTCTCCAGGTCTCTCAATGAGACATGTCTGTTTTTCATGAATTAAAAAAAGTGGTTGTTTGTATGGTACTAACTACGTCCTTTCATTCTTGTCCCACAAAAAAAAAAAACAAATATTACAAGAGATTTCATAGCACCTTCCTTATTAATTTTTTATTTAAAAAATGTTCCTCCCATAATTGATTTGAAATCCTATTACATAAGTAAATTCCTACGTGACTCTATGTGCTTATTCCTATTTGCATGATGTACTGCACAAGGCTTCTTGTACATGTCTTGGAAGGGTTAAGTTATAGAGGTCTGAAGACGGAGAAAAACAAGTTCTCGATTCACGGATCTTTTAATGACACCAAATTAGCCATGGTACTTGAGACAAGCGATTATTATTGATGGGAAGAATACACGTCTCCTTCCATGTCGTGGATAATAATAGCTATAGCTATATCTCATACATGTACATATTTATAAGCCAGGCACTAGCACTCACCTGTGACGAAAAGAGCCCCACCTTCGATGTCCCATTGCCTCACTGCCAGGAGAGGTTCCTCTGTGAAGACAAGAAATAAACTATTAGTATCAATATTTTAGGGCCAATCACTTCCCCCAAAAAAATCCCCTCGAAATCCCCTTGATATCGTGTAGCATCCATTATATTTTACGTCAATAAAAGCCATACAGCACCGCGTGTCACGACTCACTCTTTTTTGTCTTTTATGACTCAAGTCCCTTCATCATGACATTATTGTCGTGCAAGAAAGTAATGAGGAAAAGACATGGAATAATAAATAAACCACAACACATATGACGGGGTTGTGGCCCCTACGGGGGAATACGTCCATGGGGACAAATGACCAGGTACATATGAAAGGATTAGAAATAGTTCGATTTTGCTATCCTCATTAATGTCATAAAACATTCAAAACGACATGCCTTCCTACTCTCGAAATACCTTTGTGGAGGAAGTCACCGTTTGACGTCATTCCCTGCCCTCTAAAAGTACAAATGTCGCACTGGTTGGGCACGGAATTGCCCATCAAAATATCAAAAAAAAAACCTCTCCGTCTGTCAAACTTTCCGATCAAAACCTATCCGAGCGCATCCATTTGTACCATACACACTTGACTGTCTCTAATATTCCTCTTTTGTGCTCTTGAGGAAAGAGGAAGTCACACACAAATGCTCATTTCTGCTCACGTAGGATGAATCCGACAAAATAATACGGTAACAAAAAAAAAATACATTCCAACAGTCATTATTGATGAGATATTGAGATCAAGCTATTTCCGATTCAAACATCCATGTCAATAAACTACGAAAAAAAAAGTACTTTGAGCATGACTGCTGTGTTTTTTGAACACCAAAAAAATAAAGATACTACAGAAAATAAATGTAAAGTATACTTGGAAACACTGAAAAAAAGGCCCATTCACTTACTGCTGATGTTGCGGTGACTTGCGAAGACTAGTTCTTAACCAACTATTTCGACGAATTGTTGGCAGTCCTGAAGCATCAGAAGGCACGGGTAATGATGATAAGTCATTCACATCTCTACAATTGGGGGAGAGACAGAAAAAAAAAGAAAATTATAGACATTATTGTCATTGTCACAAGGCACGGTGTGCGTGGGTTTAAGAGTAAACATCTTTATTCAAAATATTATACATGGAGAATTATGGGGAAATGTGAGAGGAATGACGGGATAGAATGTAAACATAGGTAAGACCGTAGAGAGAGATAATTACATTTAGAATGGCGTGAAGGGAGAAAAAAGAGGAATATGGAGAGGGAAAGAGAGAGAAATCATCAAGAATTATAAGAGAAAAAGAGAACTGATCAAGAATCTTAGAGGGAAGAATAGAGAGAAATGATCAAGAATCATAAAGAAAGAACGAAGGAAAAATAGAGAGAAATGATCAAGAATCATAAAGAAAGAACGAAGGAAAAATGATCATCATCAAGAATCATAAAGAGAGAAAGAGAGAGAGAAATTATCAAGAACTGTAGAGAGAGAGAGAGAGAGAGAGAGAGAAATGGAGAGAGAAAGAGAGAGAAGTTATCAAGAATGGTAAGGGGAGAGAAAAAGGGAGAGACAAGCAAAAATGACAAAGAAAGAGAAAGAAAGAAGCAACGATGACATAGAGAGACGAGCAAGAATTATAGAGGGAGAGAAAGAGAGAAAGATAATTGAAAAGAAGAAGAAGAAGAGAGAGAGAGAGAGAGAGAGAGAGGAGTAACATTGTGTAATTCAGAGACAAGGGAGGAGCAGAAATGAGAAAGGAAAAGAACAAAAGGAGAGAGATTTGGGAAGAGGAGAAGGCCAGAGAAACTATTATAAAGGTAGAGCAGAAAATGACAGAGAGAGAGAGACAGAGAAAAGAGGAGAGAGATTAACTGTAAGAATAAAATCGTGTGACAAAGTCCACAGCAAATGGAGAGATCGTCAGAGTAAGTAAGAATGGAGTTAAAAATGGTGAAAACAATAATAGGGGCTGCTAATAATAAAGTAAAAGACTTCCATTCATTAGCATGCTGAAGACTACCCAGTACTCATTTTAATGTGATACACTCCTCTCTCTCTCTAATGGTTGAGACACGTTTTCATAATTTATTTACACCTCTAGGAATAATTTCGAAAATGTTCATTGAGCTACGTAGTAGATGTGTATAGACACTCATTTCGAATGTGAGAGAGAGAGAAAGACATGACGAAGGAACAATAATTTGAGCTCCTTACAACAAGTTACAGGTATGCATAAAATAATTCTCCTCCCCTTTTATTCTAACATTTGACGAAAGAAGAAAAATGTCCGCAGCAACACCGCCACTGCCACGGGAAAGGTGATTATCTTCGCATAATTCTTGAAAGAGCCTTTATTATCCGTAGTTAAAAAAAAGGGACGTGAGGGCACAATTTTAACAGTGGAAAAGACTATTCATCTGTGTGCATTTTAGGACTGATTATTTTTTATTGAAGAGAACAAACGGCTATGTTGTTAGAGATATTGCAGTACTACTTGTTGCAGCCACTATTTCTTTTTACAATGTATACATAATATTGCTTCTTTTTAAATTTGCAAATTCCTTTGGTAAGGAATACAGACATTCATGTCATAAAAGTCAGGTTAGACTGCCAGTTAAAAAAAAAAAGAGAATCATAAAATTTATGAACGTTAAAATGACTTTAAGGATGGTCAATAACTACCTCCACCTGACTTGATATATGTAGGATATAGGACATGCAGAAAGCCTATCAAACACCCTGTAAATCTGATCACATCAAGGTACAACTCTGTTAGAAACTAACGTCTTAGTAAACAATCTCATTTTGAAGGAATAAAAAAAAAAGTAAATCAAGAGAATTTGCTTGCACAGGTGTACACTGATGAATGGAGGTAAAAATATATAGAAATGAAAACAAGGGAATGATTCCTTTGCTCGAGGAAAACTAAATAACTATGAAACTAACGTATGTATAATAATAATAAAAAAATTTACAAGAGGATTTATCCTTCGACATGAATGAAACTGTACCTTACAAAGAGAACTTATGAGCATCATTAAAAAATGTAGTGGATGGCAATCATTTTTTGAAGGGGGGAGTAAAATTAAATATGATACACCATAACCAGATTAGATGAGGGGGTGTGGGAAGCAAAAAAAAAAGTGAGTACCTTCATGTGTCTCTCACAATCTGACCAAAATCCCTTTTGACAAATTAATGGACAACATCATTAGCCTTTTTTTTGTATAATTCCCTTTTTTCTATATAATTTACCCTTTTTTCCTTTGGTAATAATCCAAATAAAATATGACTTTTTCTTCCCCAACATACGAGCAACATATTTCCCTTTAATAAGAATAACAAAATATTACACTGTGTAGGGATAACACCTGGATTTCTCCATTTTAATCAAAATAGCCTCTATTTCTCTATGAATATTGCGTACATAATACGTTTGTGCACAGAGATAATCAATGTATTTTCACCTACGAAAATGTGTGAAAATAACAATAAATAACAACGGAGTAGCACAGATCCAAAACGGACTGGGTCCTTTAAAAAACAGAGTTTGTTTCTCCACAAAATGAATGTCAACACTAATGAGCATTAATGCATGCAACTTTCCAAGGCACATTTGTTTGACACCAAAAATCGAAGGAATTGCCCTGCCAAAAACTATCTTGCCCATAAGAATGCATTATGACAGCATTATTACAGCTTTATCTGTCTTCCGAAAACTTTACCTAATGGACCTAGCCCATTTTGGTCCTCTTCCCTCCCCCACCTATTACAAGGCATTTCCATAATCATTTTTTCTACATTCATAACCATCAGGTTGAACATTCCTTCATTCATTCTATTTTTAAAAAAAAGTGCCAATCCCCATGGTCTTTTTACCCGTCTGCTTAACCCTTTGCTTCCAACCTTTCTCCCTCCCCTTGTCACCAGTAAAAAAAAGAGAGAAAAAAGTGTGAGCAAGTCCGTACCATGAGCAGTTGGTGAATGTGTGTGAGTACATGTGTCATTAGTGGCATTATTATATTTTATAGTCCTAACACACTTTTCCCCCTATTCTGTTTGAAACCATAATAAGCATCCATATAACACAAGGGGAGTTGTATGTGACAGTGAAAATAATTCGTGCAAGACCAAACCTACTTTTGCACTGGTGAACTTGTGACAATATACAAGATGAGAGAGAAAGAGAGAGAGAGAGAGAGAGAGATAAACAGAGAGAGATAGAGAGAGATAAACACAGAGATAGAGAGAGAGAGAGCTCTTTTTTTGTATGTACAAGAGATAGAAAAGAGGATGAAGATGTGAGGCTGGCCCTTTTCCCCCTTTTACTATTATTCTTTCTCATCCTTGCATACAAGATTTTGAAGGGGAGAAGAAAAAAAAACAAAATAAACCACAAGCATAGAGACACAAATGTGACTGAGCAAAAGCGCATACAGAAGAAATATGGATCCCTCTATTTACATCAAGTACCACTCCAATTCCTCGGAATTGAAGAGGGGAAAAAACAATGCTAATTACCCCACAAAAATGTGCATCTACGATCACAATGGGCTGTAATTAGAGGGAATAAAAAACAGTTTTTCTCCCTTGTACATTCGAAAAGAAAATCCATTGTCAAATAAGGAAGTTTTTTTTTTGTGGAAAGAGCGTGCCCAACAACTTGCCATCTCCACCACTAAATAAATAAATGGAGTAGGAATAAAAACCATGTTTTTACTCTGTAATTTCAAGTCCAGAAAAAGGAGGAAAATATACCAATAGATTTTCTCCTCAGAAGAGAAAACGAATTTTTTTAATGTCTTTTCCCCTCCCCCCAAAAAAAACTTGCTCCATAAAGAGAGATATTTTCAGGCCTTTTACCATGCCTGGTTTATAGTCAAGACATGTGGTACTATTTCATGTGGCAATTCACCATTTTGAAAAACAAACGACATACCACACGTGATTAGTTTAAATATATTTTATCCACTGTATGAATTGGTACAAAAAAAAACATTTTTGTAGTTCCAATGTGAAACCTTGCCTAAGGGGAGGACAATTTAGTGGAGGGCAATAGAAAGAGAGAAAAAATGTAATACAAAAACCCTTACGTGAGTGGTTACAGGACAATATAGGTTGGGTATGTCATGTGAATTTTTTTTTTCTCTTCTGCCGAAACAACAATCATTTTTTTATCCTGTCCCTACACACACACACATTACATTAGTAATAATAGGAGGAGGAATGAGTATTATTCTCATTTCCACTCATTCTTCCAATAAAATTATGATGATTGCATGTGCACACCAGCAAACCTCCCCCTTCTCTCATACTGCCTTCTACATACTCTCAACTACAGTCAATATAACTGGTATTACTAGTACCTACTTCTGCACACACAAAAAAGGTGAAAAATATTTAGCAATAGAGCGGAAATTATCGTAATGGGCACAAACCTCTCGTCTTATGGGTCAGGTGAGTGCCGCAGAGTCATTTGCTCTTTTTTGTTAATACGAATATTATGTGTATGGGATATATCAAGTATGTGTACATATTATGGCAAGGCTTAACTCTGCGTAAAAAAAGGATTGGTTTCAATTCATCAATTACTCCCTACTCTTCTCTCCCCCTTCAAATGACAGCTCTTGTTTGCTTGTGACAAATATTTGTTTGGAACAAACATTATTTATTGTCAGCTTGTCACAATCACAAATTACCTACGGCGGGGAGCACTCACAAAGGATCAGAAGGGGTGAAAGGGGGATGCCTATGGGGATTGGAGACAGACAGAATGAGATGGAGAAACAAAAACTTGGGGAGATAGAAAGGATTAAGTGGGAAATTAGAGCGAGAGATGCAGAAATACATGAAGGCAGCAAGACAGAGAGAGAGAGAGTGAGAGAAATATACAAAGAACAGAGATTCAAACAGAAAAGATAGAGAAAGAGAGAGACTCAGAGAAAGGGGGAGAAACGAAAAGGTAAATAGTGAAAGGTAGAGGGAGATTCGGAGAAAAAAGAGACAACGAGGGACAACAAAGGGAAGGGAGATAGAAAGAAGGAAAAAGAGAGAGAGAAAGAAGGAAAGAGAGAGTGAGAGAGAGAGAAGGAAAAAGAGAAAGAGAACAAAAAAAGAGACGAAGAAGAGAATGTTGAGAGAAACAGTGAGCGTCAGAGAGAGACAGAGTGAGGATCAAGAATAAGAGAGAGAGAGAGAGAGGGAAAGAGAAAGAGATTAAAAGAGAGGGAAAGCATATAGAGAGAGTGAAAGTGAAAAAAAGAGAGAGATTGACTAAGGAGTGGAAGAGGAAAACGAAAATAAATGCAGAAAATGAGAGAAAAATCAGAAAAAAAGCGGTTACATGAGTAAGAGAGAGAGAGAGAGAAAGAAAGAGACGGCAAAGGAAGAAATTATCAAACACAGCTGTGAGAAGCGAGAAAAAGAGAGAGACGAGGGAAGGGAGAGGGATAGAGATATTGTTAGAGAAGCAAATAAAATCACACGCAGCGTCCTTTCCCACGAAAGAGAATATTCGCACAAACGTCATAAGGCAGGTGTGTAAGCTCCTAATCTAATTTTTCTTTCTTCAAAGGAATGAGACAGGCAGAGTTGAGTATACATAATCTTCCCCTGAAAAAGGAATGAATCACCCCTAAAAATCCCAATTATCCTTGTAATTTTCATGTGAAAATTCCCTCACTAAAGAAAAGGAAGCTTACATCAGCACATTACCTCGAAAAAGTGTTTAAAAATTCTGTAAAAAAATTAAAAGAGGGTAGTTTAATTTTATACATCCATCTACATCTTCATTTTTGTGGCAACACTGGGATTTTAGTACTGCCAACAAAGTGCAGTGGCAAACGACGGGGATATGACGCAAGCGTTTTTGCAAATGCTGTATACATATGTATGTATATCCTTTTACACTACCTCCAAAGCCTGTTTCACCCCTCAATTAGGTTTGACCTTGCGTTGATAAAAACCCAAACCATTCTCACACACTTCCTGGTGCTCCAAGTCTAATGTACATGCTCAATTGTAGTACAGTGATATATTTTACACACTGTGAAATAAATGAAAAAAAACTGCACTATACATTTATATATTTTTTTTAAATTGCAAAATGCAAAAAAAAACATCCATAGCAAAAGGTTACCCCGTGACAATCGAGGAAGGTACAACAAAAGGAAAGTTCATTTCCTACACGGATACATACATAATATATCAACCACAAAATGGAATTGGTTCCTAGACCAAAACTATTTTTTGACATAATACTAATACACTCAAAAAATCCCAGACATTTAATCACGTTTCATAAGTCTAAGATGAACGACAAAGGAATGGTAAACCCGGATATGAGAAAGACTCCCGGGATAAACGTCCTTTGGAGCCCGATAATAAAAGGAAGTCGTCCATAATATTTTTCATGGGTAACTAAAAAGCCTTTTATTACCAACAATCACTTGATAATCACAAGAGCCACCATTCACC
This sequence comes from Disparrhopalites patrizii, assembly GCA_034698585.1. Taxonomy (NCBI): domain Eukaryota; kingdom Metazoa; phylum Arthropoda; class Collembola; order Symphypleona; family Sminthuridae; genus Disparrhopalites; species Disparrhopalites patrizii. Next base: position 10,202 of record JAQGBT010002019.1, read on the forward strand.
CCGCCTTTCCCCACGTGGAAAAGTACAGCTTTTGATACAATCCGGAAATCACATAAAATCCCAGCACACGCGTCACTATACAAACATTTCGGGGGGTCTATTGAGTGCGTTGGCAAAGGGTTAAATGGAAGAGAAAATATGTGCCTTCAAATTATACAGGGACATTCCACTTATTTAAACACCTCCACACGGGATTCCAGCCGGGATCGATAAAGGTGGGCGTCTTTCCGGGGTTTGTGTGTACACCAACAAAAAATGGTCATAAAGAAATCTTTTGAAAATCCTTTCAAAAATCAATTTCTTCCTTATAGCTCACATATTATACATATGTATAATATGTGGATACGTCTATCCACACCACACAAAAGACATTCACGCCAAGACTATAATCACTCTTTATTTTTTTGTTCCTTCTAGTACAACAACAACAAAAACGGCACACGAGTGAGTAAACTAACGTAAATGAATTTTAACTTTCACAAGTGTATATAGACACTTTAGGAAAAAAAGACACATACCACACAAAAACTATTTAAAATAATTTAAAGCGGTATTTCCACACTTTTTTTTCCGCCTTTATCTTAACACTATTACTTTACCGTGTCTGCATGATACGTACATAAGTAATGATTCTTGAGTGCGACCAGAGAATATTCTGGCGGTATAGGTATACATGTGAATAAAAGACAAAAATTGGTGGGGTTCCCTCAAAAAGAAATTTCGCCACCATATCTACCAAATTGCCGCCTTCAAATGATTCCTTCTCATGTGGTTGGGGAAGGGGATTTGAATCCAATGGAAAGGTATTATAATAGGACGGGAAACGGAAGAGATTCCGATACAGAGATTCAACGAGAGAGAAAGGCCCAGAGAGAGAGATGGAGAGACAGACACTTAAAAAATAAGAGACTCACTGCATTCTCAATAGCTAATGAATCTCAAACGGAGTGAAAAAAATAAATAAACAGCAGTAACAACAACGGCTTTAGTAGGACTTTTAGCAATGTGTCATACAATGGGACACTCTCTATACAATCTTCCGCCACCACACGATTTCTAACTCCACTCAACCCTTTTTTTCTCTTCTTTTTTTGTCCTTTCAATCTCTTCCCCTCTCTCTCTCTCTCTGGTTCATACGAAAGCTGTTCGAGTGAGCGCATATCAAATGAGAAAGGAAGAAGGAACGCGGGGAAAAATCACTTGTAATAAACAACAATGGAATGTGTGCCTTTATTTACTACCCCATCTTATGCTGGGACGATAAAAAGGGTACTTTACCTCCTTTTTTTTTTACTATTATTCATACCCAAGAAAGCAACTTGACAAATCTGAGTATATGTCCCTCCTTATGTATATCTAGAAGTCTTAAAAAGGGCTTTAAGAAAAATCTGAAACCAAAAGTCGAAAGAACTATATTATAACTCTGGCAAATAAACTGAGGGGGTACACGGTACTAGTAATTAAATCCGAGCGTTACAAATCACACACTCACACATTGGTAACGGGATCGTTGTCGAATATTTCGTGGGGAGGGGAGGAAGAGAGAGAAAAAAGACATTTCGTATTTAAAAAATGTCATTTAAAAAATACCATTTCAAAAATACCATTTCAAAAAATGCCATCTTCACTCTAATGGCGTGGTACACACGCCTTTGGTCTCGTTAAATTAGTATCTTAATAATGGGAGGCAATGCCGTCAATCCCAACGAGGGGAGCGGCTTTGCAAAGGAATGTGGAAAAAGGGGTTAGCAAAGAGCGCAAAAACAGGTAAACAAATATATTAAAGGAATAAAATCCGGAAAAAATCCCCCGAAAAAGAAATGCTCTGATTCTTTCTACACTTTTTCCTACATTATGTGGAAGCCTATGAAATTTGTTCAATAAATGCTCTTCTACGGCTTGGAATTACCTTGGGAGAAGATCCAAAGACTCGGATCGAGACGTTCAGAGGGGTTTCAAATGGGTCTAAAATGCCCTTAAAACGCTTCCCAAATCAGATCGCCCTTCAAGTGGCTTCGGAAATGTCCAAAATGTCCTTAAGGACAATTCTTCCCCCAAAAATCCTAAATAGGCCCAATGAATCCTAAACAGACACTGACCAACCTATGGATACAAACACTTATCCAGGATTATCCAGGATATCCTCCAAAATATTCCCAATGGGCACAGAATGTCATTGGAGATTCCCGACCCAGAACATGTTCAAAAGAAAATCTTTCTAAACACACTAAAAACACCCAGAAAACCCAGTAACTAGGGTTTCATCACCACCATAAGAATCTATGCACACACAAAATTACTGAAGCACAGAAGATGGTGAATAGTAAATGACAAAATCCTTCCTGTCCTTCCGTCCCTCGAAATTCCAAGGTGTTGGTGTCACAACCTCTCTTTCTCTCCTACACTAATGTGTACATCAAAAACACATAATATTTCTGACTATGTACAATGCAGGGTTAAAAGTGAAAGAATGGAAGGAAGAAAAAAGGGAATTTACCCTACCATTATTATTATTTTAATTTTTTTTTGGGGGGGGGGGGAAGGGAAAAACAAGAAAAACAAAAATACAAGAATTCCTTGGCTTATGACAACCTTTATGTGGTGACGACGAAAGGGAATATAATAGCTTTCTTGAGTGTACACAAAAGTCCTATATTTATGACTTCATCTTAATATTGGACGGAGGGGAATAACAATGGGATAATAATGACAATTGGAGAGACAAGTAGTAAATAACCAAATCCAAAGGGATGAACATTTACTTGAGAAATTCTTCTTTTTCACTGTACATACACACACACACACATGCGGAGCACACACCACACCAAAAAATATCACCACAAAAACAGACACTCACCAACAACACGATCGTGGTCGTCCACTAGTCCAAAAGCAAAAGGAGCACCATGCACAGAAAGACTTGACTTGTCCCTGAATTAAGCAAAACTGACGAAGGTAGTGAGAAGTCTTTTCCTTCTTATGCATACCATGACAGAGAGAGAGAGAGAAAGAGAGAGAGAGAGGCCTCCTTCAAAATACCAAAATGTATATAGAATCCACATGTATTTCTAGCCAAGTGTTTGCTAATGGAAAGGCTTTACTCTGCAAAGTCATATGGTACTACATATGTATCTAATATACGAGTGTTACGGAGGTAAAGGCTTAAATTGTATGTCTCTCTCTCTTTCTACCGTCAGCTTTTTTATGACGTCTGAGAATATGTGTACATAATATATGGACTTACGTCCTTTACTCCTACCTGTTAAAGGCAGTTGTACACGTTTTTCTTCTTGTTCTATCGTATCATTTCTCCACCATTATAGGAGCAAATGTATGTGCATGTCCGAACGTGCTTCTATATCATATAATATAGATATACAAAGGCACACCTTTGGTTGTCCCGGATTTTTTTTTCTACCCCCTTCAATTACCATCATTATTTGAGAGTGTCGCAATCTTTGAAAGAGAAAAAAAATACTCAGAGGGAATATTATACACATGGGGAATGGAAGGATTTTTTTTTTGCACACATCTTCTGTGTGAAATAGACACACTTTTCTCCCTATTGAAATATATACAGAGATGAGTTGGAAAGGTGTAAAATATACGGGGATCTGTACAATGTACAAAATGTGGACAGTTCTCTCTTTGAATGTGTTTATGCATAGATATTAAGTTCCCTTGAATTAGCAGAAAGCTCATCCGTGTGCAAAATATGGATGGGGGCTGTTCAACGTGTAATATAATGACTCACATCTCAGTGCAGAAAAATGCACGTTTCTCCCTCATTCATATAGGGGAGAAATTTTCCAAAAAAGAAGAAAAATCCACACGTGTGTTTTTGCTGGGTACACATTTTTAGATGTGAGCATTGTAAAAGTTGGGAGTAAATATTAGACATTTTATTTTATCTTTTAATGAAGGTGTATTGCCATAAATAATATTTTTGCACATTTAAATCATGCTTTCTGTCCCAAACTTTCTGTGGTTTACCAGCGTGTGTGCCGTCCATTTTTGGGCCTATTCCAGTGCAATGGGTTATGAGAGGGATTTTTTTTTAATATGTATCAATCTACTCTCAAGAGACCACATATGGGACATGTGTGCAAAGATAATGGGATATGTTTGATCGAGATAAGCAAATAAAGAGAGCGTATCTCTCATTCGTCAAATTAATCGTCTTTTCATGCCTCAAGAAACTCACACCCAGGATGAGGTAGGAGCTACATGAATGTATCTTATTACACATTACATTCTATTTTTTTTTAAAAAGGGCAACATACAAATTTTGTTGTTTTATATAAAAAATACTGCCTCCTATTCTATTAAGGATCTCATGTTTATTATATTATTTCCTCCACAGATGGGAAACTTTTTGGATAATCTCCTTCAAGTACATACATAAGGGTGTGTAATCTAGTAGTAGGTGAATCGTGTGTATGTAATACATACGTAATTCTTCCTTACACCTATCCTTTACGTCGTATGTAAACGGTATGGCGGCAGGAGGGAGATTTCTTTTCAATTATTTTTTTTTAATTACTCCTAATAAAATTACATTTATGTAGATAGTATGAATTGTTAAAGGGAGGAGGGGAGTATTGACTGCTTGAGCGGAACTGTTGCATGCGGATTCTGGCTCCTGATTCTTCCTCAGCTTTGGCATGCTCACAGGTGTATTTCTGGGTTGAGAGACAACTGCTGGTCAGGAAGACAATGATATATGCGATGGAGTAATTTTTTTCCGGCCTATCTGTTTCTTCAATCTCTTGCTCACTCTTGTCTCTTCACACTTTCTCTCTTTCTTTCTGCCTCCCTTCTCTCTCTTGCATTTGTTTTCCATTTGTAATTCTCTCTCAGTATCTCTTTTTTTCTTTCTCTGACTTGCATTTCTACTTTTCTGTCTCTCTCTCTCTCTCTCTCTCTCTCTCTACCTTTCTTTATTTTCTCACTTATTACAATTTTATCTCTCTTTGTCTCTTTCTTCCCATTCGTAACCAATTCCTTTCTCTCTCTCTCTCTCTCTCTCTCTCTCTTTTATTTTATTTTATTTTTTCAGCTTTTCCTTCCTCCCTCTTTCCTTTTTTCTACCTTTTATTTTTCTCTGCTTTTCCTTGTTTTTACGACTTTCTTTGCTCTCTGTTCAATTTTTTCTGCCTTTTATTTCTTTCTCGGTTCTTTCACGATTTTCTCCCTTTGATTCTTCTCTCTTTCTATATATTTTTAATTTTGTGTTTTTCCTTTCTTTCTACCTTTCGTTCTTCTCTCTTTCCTTTCTTTCTGTTTTTCCTTTTTTTCTGCCAATCGTTCTTCTCTCTTTCTCTCTATTTTCTCTTTTTTTTTGCCTTCAATTCTTCCCTCTTTCTCTCTATTTTTTATTGTTTCTGCCTTTCATTCTTCTCTCTCTCTCTCTTTCAATTTTTTTTATTGTTTCTGCCTTTCCTTTCTTTCTCTGTTTTTCTATTTTTTTCTGCTTTTCTGTCTTTTGTCTTTCTCTCTATTTTTATTTTTTCTGTCATTTCTTACCTGTCTCTGTTTTTTCATTTTTTTCTGCCTTTCATTCCACTCTCTTTCTTTTTGTTTTTAATTTTTTCTGCCTTTCTTTTCTTCCTCTGTTTTTCTCATCCTTTCCTTTCTCTCCGTTTCTCTCTTTTTTCTGCTTTTCATTCATCTTTTTTTCTCTCCGTTTCTCTTCGTTTCTCTCTTTTTTCTGCTTTTCATTCATATTTTTTTCTCTTTGGTTTTCATTTTTTCTGCCTTTCCTTTGGTTTCTCTCTTATACCTATTCTCCGTCTCTCTCTCTCTCTGTTTCCCTCTATCATTCCTATCTATCTACGTCTTTCCGTTTTCTCTCCCTCCGTCTCTCCTGTCTGGTGTCTCTGTATTCCTCTATCCTCTGTCGCATTGCAATATCCCTGGCTTCTTGTCGTGACTGTTAATCATTTGTGTCTCCGTCTCCAACTTGTCGTACTATGCCTCTCTATTAATTATTTCTCTCTCTCTCTCTCTTTCTCATTTAACAATTTCCTCAAAAATGGATGGACACCTCAGGAGCAGGAGTTTCAGAGCGAGAATGAAAAGAGCCTAGATATAAAGGGGAAGAAAGAGAGAGAGAAGGAATATTTTTTACATTCAAGAAATCCCTCTTACACTACTACTCCATGTAATAGTATTGTGCGTGTGTATGCATATAAAGTGTTTAGTATAAAAAATGTGACTGTATGTAAGTGAATGAAAGAAGTTGTAGACAGGATTTTATACGGCCGTTTCCGTTCTCTTTCATCCATCCTACTAATAAATGTTGGTGGGCAAGTAGGGAAGAGAACCATTATAGTAGTACTACCAACACTTGTAATTATTTATGACCGTTCACCCACACACATGTACTTACGTAAGGTATCTGGGGATGTAAGAAAAAAATAACTAGAAGACGAGGAGAGGGAAAAAAAAATTAAAACAATTACTTCCTTATCATTCTGAAGATGGTCACACATTACCATGGTACATGTGGGTACGGTGCTCTACTTTAAATCATGACAAAGCATCTAAATAGGTACTCCCTTTGTGGGGAGATGTATCAGTAATTTTTTTATATATTTTTTTCGTATTTAATTTTTTTTCAAATTGGGTTTCTAATACAAAAACTTGTTATTGCAGGTGGGGGGAAAAAGGAAGGGGGTAAATGGGAAGGAATCAAGAGGGAAGCAAGTACTCTTTTTTTTTTCAAGATGGAAAATGGCGATTGTTGCACCTTTTTTTTTTTTTTTGCTTAATCAAAACTTGTGTTGGCAAAGTATCTCTTCAAGTCAGTAATTTTCATTTGCGGAAAGGGATCATCGTTGTTTAAAAAAAAGGGTTGTTATATTATTATTCAGGTATTGTGCCGAGCACCACTCACGTCAGCAGTGTATATGTACATACATACATATACCATTGCATACATATTGAGGCCCACAAGTGCCATTGCCCAATACCAGGGCGGGTTTATTCGACATTCACCTTAACCCTTTGCAGGGGAATTCCTCATAAAATATTAGAAGCCTAGTGAAATATTAATTGTCAATAATGACTCTACCCCGTACTATCCCAGAAACCCCAGGAGGAGTTCCCTTTTGATTAAACGTTTATTTTTTTTCCCATGGCCATCAAACTGGATCGGTGCCCATACCAAATGGAAATCAATTTTTTTTTTTCGATAACACTCACAGCAAGGTCGGTGCATGACCGACATAAAATATTAATGCTTTGCACCCATGCGAGCAATTAAAGTGTGTACACATCCGAAATTGGTAAGTAACCCGCTAAGAGGCTTATTGTTAGACAAAAAAAAAAGATAATAAAAAATATTAGGAGGGGAGATATTAAAAGAAAAAAATGCAACCTTTGGCCTGATAAAAAAGACGGGGACTATAGTTACTTTAATACAAATATATAGTGGTAAAGAGGGGAAATGGAAGGAAAACAAAGGTTGAAACTTTCTATTTAAACAGAGTCACGTTCCGCATTGTTCATGTGCAAGTCTACTACTTTAAAAGACAGAGACAAAGCGAAATTCAAAGAGAGATAAACGGCGGTGAAAATGAAAAGAGAGAGATAGAGGAAAAAATCCAATGGAAAAAAAACGAGGGACAAGAGAGAAAAGACCGAAAAAGAAAGCAAGAGAAAGAGAGAGAGAGAGACGGGAAAAAAAGGAGAGGAAAAGAGAGAGAGAGAGACAGAAAAAAGAGAAAAAGAGAGACAAACGTAGATAAAAAGTAAATATGTGTTTAGGCACTAAGATTAATTCGTTGGTCACGTCTTTTTTTTTATAGAAAAAAATAAACTAAACGAAGTTTTTACATCAACACCTCCCATGACAGTTATGATTATCATTTATGCACGTGCTCAAAATCAAGCTTCAGATGGTTTTTTTAAGAGCTGGTAAATAGAAAGGGAAAAGGAGGTTCCCACAACGGCTTACATCGTATAAATACATACTGAATCTCATAATTTTGTTTTTTTTTAGAAATAATAAAGAAAAGACTTAAAGACACATACTCCGCCTAATCTCTTGCAATACTCTTTTTTTACACTTTTTTGTCGTAGATTGCGAAGTGCAAAGCTTTCCACGGGAGGGAATAGTAGGAAATCTTAAAATAATAATAATAACGTGACTTGATGGCACATCAGGCACCCCCATTTAAACACAAGAAAGAGATGGGGCATCAGCAAATGCCTCTGCTGGCTTGCATTTTCACACTCAACCGGCACGAAAGGCACCACACAAAGTATTTGGTACATTTTTTTTAATACTGAATTTGTACAAAAGAAGATTACACACACACCAAATCACACACACGAATGTGCGTTGAGCACGTAAAGAGAGTGATTGTGACAGTGTTCGTAAAGAGAAAAGGCTTTTTAAAAGATGGTATTCACATATAAATACAGCATTTTGCCGTGAAAACAATAAAAGAATTATTACCCATATTTTTTTTTGCAACATCACTCATCACTAGCCTTCTCCCTTCCAATAGGATTATGATATGGGTCTTTCAAACATGTTAGAGAAGGGTCCTTTACCAGTGTTACGGAGAAATTGTCAAACATTTTGAGAACTATACATTGGAATCTTTTAAAAACCTTCTCATCTGCCAATCTTATTACACAGAGAAACCACGTGCTATAGCAAAAGGCATGGGAGTGCAAAAATAAAAAATACATTCACAACTCAACAGTATAGGATTTCGAAAGTTTTGAACAAAAGTGTGTGAATTATGGCTTTTTTTGAGCCCAAATGAAAAATAAATCTTGGAAACACTACCGTTTTCTACTCATGTGCATACATTGCACAGAGAATGTGAAAACGCCTTCAAGTATTTTCTTTTACGCCGGTATAAATAATATAGTTGGTCAGATAGCGAAATAATCATAATAAAGAAAAATGGAGGCATAAAAAAGGACAGATGCATAGGCAAAAAAAAAAAAATCTACACAGCACATACTTATTCAACGTAAAAACTATAAAGTCTTTCTACCCTCTCTGTACGCTCGTGAGAGTTGCTCCTACAAAGATTTATTTAGGTAAGATGATAGTCCACTGTTTAATCATCTCCATACAAAAGATTTTTTTTTTCTGTTACAATAACACCGTAATGGATTATATCTTGTAGCAAATTAAGACAGAATGAAAAGCAAAGGGGGACGACGGCGGAAAGACATCCCATCAAGGAAATCAGCAAGCAGATACACACAGATGGGAAGAGCCAGAAGGGGAAAGAAATAGAAAAGGAAACAGAGATTCATGGATACAGAGACAAATTCAAAGGGAAAGAAATTAACTGACTGAATATGTGAGGGAAAGAGAGAGAGAGATACCTAAAAGAAATAATCAAAATGAGAGAGATAACTAAAAGAAATAATCAAAATGAGAGAGATAACTAAAAGAAATAATCAAAATGAGAGAGAAAACCAAAGAAAGGGGCAAAATGACAGAGCAGAGAGAGAAACAAAGAAAGGGGCAAAATGACAGAGCAGAGAGAGAAACAAAGAAAGGGGCAAAATGACAGAGCAGAGAGAGAAACAAAGAAAGAGGCAAAACGAGATAGAGAGAGAAAAAAACAGAGACGAATAGAGAGGAAGAGAGAGAAGAACACATAAAGGGACGAAAGGAGAGCGAGAGAAAGACAAAGAAAGGGACAAAATGAGAGGGAAAAAAACTAAACACGAGACGAATGGAGATAGAAAGAGAGCAAAGCAAATAAAGGGAATAAGTGAGAGAGACAAAAAAAAGAGGCGAAGTGAAAGAGTGGAAAGAGATAAAATGAGAGAGAAGGGGAATTGGAGAAAAAACGAGCAAGAGAGAAAAAAGGTAGAAAGAGAGAGAAAGAGTAAGAGAGAAACAAGGGTGAAAGGTGAGAGCGAGAGTAAGAGAGAGAGAGAGAGAAAGAGAAAGAGTATGGGAGAGAAAAGAGAGTGAGAAACAGAGAGAAAAGAGAGAGAGAAAGAGAGAAAAGTTAGAGAAACAGAGAGAGAAGAGAGAAACAGAGAGAAAGAGAAAAGAGAGAGCAACAGAGAGAAAGAGAACAGAGAGTGAGAAAGAGAGAAAAGCGACAAAAACAGAGAGAAAAGAAAGAGAGAAATGAGTCTATTTACATTTTACATAGATATGGCATTGTAGCCAGAAAGCATGACTTAAACTTGTAAACTACTTTGCGAAGAAGAGAAAGATAATGACAGCAATATTCCTACATTACTGTGAGAGCTGTTCAACCACGAATTTAATATAAAACGGTTAAATTATTATTCTTTTTATTATAACTACTCCTTCTTCGTCAACATCATCCACTACCTACTACTGTTTTGTTACCATACTATTTCTGTAGGGGTTTTATTGCCGACCTGTGTCAACGACCTCCTTTGCCAAACATATCTTTATTCCTGTCCCACAGATACATGATGAAGATGGAAAAGGAAAGATGTGAGACTGATGCTCAACTGATGCTGAGTAAGAGCGACAGAGAGAGAGAGAGAGAGAGACAGAGAGATACTCTACATGCATTGTCAGTAGTTAGATACATACATATGTACATAATGTACATTCTCTCGGATGATTGATACCGTGCCGGAGAAACAATTAGTTGCTGACAATGGAGAATTACCCCTCTCATTAAAAAAAATATCTCGCCGTCTCTGAGTCTGGTTAAAATTCCGGCAATTTTTACCGTCTTAAAAAAAGGAATGAGTCAACCCTTTTTTTTAAGAGTCCATACCTGAGCATATAATTTGTTTTTAGCACTTTCAAAAGAAAGCAAGTTTGATTTGGAAGAAGGAGAGGAGAGTGTAATGAGTTAGCAAGTCCTAAAAAAAAATAATGGTGGGGCATCCACAAAAATCTTTCTCTTGCTGTGTATGCAGTGTGTATGCACATGTGTCCGTGCTTACAGCATCAATTAGAGACAAATTTCGTTCCTTTAAACTTATCTTAACCCTTTGGCTACAGCCCCATTCCCTCTGTTTATTACAACCGCCTTTAAAAATAAAATTGCCAACGGTTAACAATAAGACATTTTTCTTCTTTTTTTTTTACTAGTGCTTGAAGGAGCAATTATGACCAACATAAACGACATGTGATGATGATGACACATTGGGGGGTAATAAATATTAAGAAAAAAAATGTGCACGCGAATATATCATGTACATATGTAGGTAACATAAAGCTCCCAAAGAAGGCCTCGCACCCTCCGTGTGACTTTGTGGGGGTGACAGTCAAGTGACAAATTAAATGGGTAGATAGTTTAGTTATGAAGCACCATGACAAAAAATGATAATAAAAAATTTACTCCCTTAACTATTGTTTCACCCCATTGTTGGGGAAATTCCAACCAAACAGTCACTTGTTATATATTTACACGACTGTCAAGGTTTTTCCTTCTCTTTTATTATTGTCGCCCTTTTATTTTGTAGGTTAAATATATTCCGGGGATTTAAAGAGTTATAATAATATCTAATTATTTGCCCATTATTGTCCCCCCCCCTCCTCTCCATTATTTGGGGAGTACACAAGGGCATTTAAAATGAGTCATTCCTTCGAAAGGATTATTAACGAGATCAAATACATTGTATTTGGGGGGTATATTTGTATTTCCGGAGAAGTGAAAATAAAATTGCCATGTGGAGGCATAAGAATAAAGGAGTAATTAAGGATTAATAATAACTAATAATAACAATACCAATTAATAATGGAAATACCCACGGGGGAAATATACCTCTTTAACGCATGCAAAATGTCCACGCATATGAAAGCAAGCAAAATATGATAATCATGAAGGTATTTTATTTACTTAAGCCAGTTACCGTGATTGGCTAATTACCTTTTCCCTCACGCATGGATCCCATTAAGAAGGGGATAATTTTGGGGATGGTTTTATTTATTTCACATATTGTCCCTCATTATTCCTCGCATATAATTACATTCTAGACTCTTGTGCGCTTGTATATCTGTACATACATACATATACTTACATATGACCAATATTGATACGTCCAAGAAATTTCCATTGTCTAATAGAGCAAGTACAGTCTTATGCATATCGTGTTAAAGTGCATTGCGAAAATTGCTTGGCCTTGAACATTTTGGGGAAAATTACTCTTTGACAGGGAAATTTACTCTCCCTCTCTCTCTCTTTCTCTCTCTCTCTCTTTCTCTCTTTTTCACTTTGTTTCACTCTTTTTCACTCTCTCCTTTTTGCCCCTTTCTCTCTGTCTCAACTCTGATACCACGTGATGATCATCAGAGAGAATCCACTTACTTACCAATGTATCCCCTCAATAATTCACTGGCTCACTTCGAAGCCATTACGTGAAGTACTATCTTGCAGAAGAAGCATAATACACATGTATACATAATATAGAAGGTATGAAATGAAGATTGTGTTTAACTAACCCAAATATTTTATGTGCCCTTACCTTTAGCTCATAGGAATTGATTCATTGAGGAGTGTCACGTATGATACAAAAGATGGGATAAAAGGACTGAATAGCGATGGCAGGTAATAACTCACTGCAGTAAGTCTTTCCGATAGCATCGCTGTCGTTTACTTTTATTACTACTACCACGATTTTGGCACAAAAGAAGACGACGAGGAGAGGAGGGACAGATACTAATTTCCCTGGGAGGACACGACCTCATGGATTTTTCCCCGTGATAATAATAAAATCCCAATCAATAAATGAGGAACGTCATTAGCCTTTCATTGTTGCCCTTCCTTTCCTTTGTAGCACAGCTTTCTGATGTGTACATACTTGGTCGTATCGATGTTGAAGACATCGCGGGGAGAAATGTATATCAAATGCGACTGAATAGGCTCTGAAATCTCTCTCCTTTCGTCTCTCTTTCTCTCTCTTTTTGTCTCTCTTTCTCTCTGCTTTTGTCTCTCTTTCTCTCTCCTTTTGTCTCTTTCTCTCTTCTTTTTTCTCCATTTCTCTCTGCTTTTGTCTCTCTTTCTCTCTGCTTTTGTCTCTCTTTCTCTCTACTTTTGTCTCTCTGTCTCTCTCCTTTTGTCTCTCTTTCTCTCTCCTTTTTTCTTCATTTCTCTCTCCTTTTGTCTCTCTCCTTTTTTTTCTCTTTCGTTCTCCTTTTGTCTCTCTACTCCCTCTCCTTTCCCTCTATTTCCATCTCTACCGCTTCCTCTCGCTATCTGTCCTTCTATTTCTCCCGCTACTGCTTTCTCTCCCCTTCTGTCTCTTTATTTCTTTCTCTCCTCCTTTTTCTCTATTTTTCTGTCTCTCTCCTTGTCTCTCTATTTATTTCTCTCTTCTTCGGTCTCAATTTCTTTTTCTCCTCCCGTCGCTCTCTATGTCTATCTCTTCTCGTCTGTCTCTTGTATTTACTATTCGTCTTAATTTTCTCCTTTTCTGTTTCTGCTTTCTCTGTCACTCCTTCTCTGTCTCCAAATTTTCTTATTCTCGGTTTGAACGTGAATTTATCAAATCCATTTATTTCTACTATTAATGTGGCTTTTTTTCTCTATTTTTTTTCCGCTCGCGTTTTTCCAGCTGTCTCTCTTCATTCCTTTGCTTTCTTTTGTACTTGGTCTGTCTCATGATTAACTTTCCCATTGTCCCTGCTCTAAACTCGTCTGTCTTCCTTTCTCTTTGACACTATTTCTCTCTCTCCTCTCTCCCTCTTAAAGGCCTCCTCTCTTTCGCCTTCCCTGCTGAATATAGCTTTTTTGGTCAATAATACATTGACTATCGAAATGATTTGACATAAGGAGCGAACTTGAAAGTTCAACTTGATAGCCAAGCAGGCCTTGAGCACAATTTGTGCTGTCGTGGTAAAGCCTTATGGCAAAGTATAAAAATTGACGACATATACAGTTTGTCATCCAACACATGGAACAATAGCATTTAGCATTTCCCTTAATTTCCTCCCTATCTTCGGAGCCGTAAAAGTGTGTGAGTGGTACGGACTGGTGCATTGCACTGGGATAATAAATAGTGATTAATGCTTCTCCTTTATGGACGAATTCCTATGGATTCCTCGCTATGCCAGTGTTTTTATAAGGCTTTGGAAATGTATGTAAATGGACGTACATGTGACATATACCATGAACTACCACACGCCCCTTTGGTGTCTTACTCAACCCAACGACAAAGTGCCTTGTAATCACATCATAAAAATTGGAGGCACAATAAGTTATGGAACCACCCCCATCCTTTTAATTTTTTTTTCATTCTTTTTTGCTGGGAAAAAAGAATTATTTTCGCATATCATCAATGTCAATATGTACGGTAAATATTTGAAAAATGTTGCAATGGGGCTTGTGCCTCTGCTATAAAAAAAAGGGTTTGCAATAAAATAAAGCCTCTGCACTTGTTGATGATGATGAGCTTGTTGTTCTAGATTGGAAGTCACTATTTATGTCTCCATATGTATATTAAATGGCGGCTCACCCCCAAAAAAAAAGCATTCACTGTCTATGTATGTACATGAAGTGGGCAGGGATGGAAGAGGTTATAAGAGAGAGGGGGAAAAAACCCCTTGAACATTTAATGGAAGGGAAGTGCTCTATACCATGTGTACTTACATACATTTGGATGTGCCTATGTTATACATCAATTATTACTGGGTGGATTTCATACATAGTCCCTTTTTATTATTGGAATCACTCCCTCATTTACGAACCATGTGGTGTGGCTGTGGATGGCAGTGGGACAAAATCCATTAGATATTTATACAAAAGACAAATGCGAAAATCATGTTCGACGTGGCATTGAATCATAAAAATCGAATTATACTCCATTCATTGCAACTATTTGGAATGCACTTTTCCCACTTTTTTTTTTTCCTCTGTGGAGGAATCCTCTCATGAGATTATCATATGGAGACTCTATACCACATGGTTATTTTATAAGGGGGAAAGACCAAAGGAAATTTTGCTGTTCAAATAAAAGGAGGACGAACTAAATAAACATTTTATTTTTTCAAAATATATTTCAAATGAATCCCCTTCATCCATATATCTATGGTAAATCCTGTCTTTCAATATTTTAGAAAAAATCCTTTCCCATTTAAAATTCAATGTTTAATACATGCAAACAGTCTCCATCCCTTTTGTTCATTTTTAATGCCGTGCAAAACTCCATTTTTTTTATAATGGTTTCAATAACTTTGTAATTACCTTGAACATTTTAAGACCTAACATGACTTTACCATGTGCGTGTGTTCCTATTTTACTAAAGTCATTTACAACCATCATGGGAGATGTATGGAAAGAGAGAGAGACAGAGAGAGAGAGAGAGAGACATGGGAGTTTTGTGAAAGGTAATTTTGTGTCCATAAAGGGTTAGGCTGATAATGAGCACGCGCATATGTCCCAAAGGAAATCCATTCAAATATGCACACTCTAGTACTTGTAACGGAGGATTTTTGTGGTAAAAATTCCTATGCGGCTAAATAAAGGCACATTGGGGAGAAAAGTGTTGATCTTAACACCAAAAAAAAAAGTAATGGCATTTGGTGTGGAAGACACTTGAGAAAACATTTCCAATCACATACACCCATTCATGAAGGCTTCCTTTTACAGACCTCCTTTTTTTTTATCTTCCCAACAATGTGTACAGCTGAGTAAAAATGTCTTTTGGAGGATATCCCATGTAGTACTACACCATTTTGAGAGGGAATACACAGTATACACACAATATGTACTCAAGTTGCCCTTCTCCCCCAAAAAAGTGACAAGGATGTTGATTGAAGGCAATTTTATTGCTCATGTAAAAATAATGTAAGACCCTACTACTACAGTATAGGACGTGGAGTAAAACCACACGTAGTAATTTTTTTTTTTTGGTGACCAAAAAGAAAAGTAATTACCTACTTGGAGGAGAGTCGTAATTATTTTGCTCAATACCACAAGAGAAATAATCTTTTTTTTTTGTAGTGGCAGTGATAAGACAAAATACAGGAGGACTGAAGTAATCATTCCCATTACGTTGTCGAGGGGGAACTACATAATCAGAAAGGACTAAAGCTCCATTAGAGATTTGGAAGATTAAGGAGGAGGGAAATCAAATGAAAGTAAGATGGAGAGAGAGAGAGAGATATCAGGCAAATTTAAGCAAGAGGCAAAAATGTAGGGAAACACTAGAGAAGTCAGGCAACTAGAGAAAAAGGTTCCTCACATAAGACAATAAGCGGGAAAATCAAGAGACGAAAAGGAGAGGAAAAATGCTAAGTGAAAGAGACAAATAAATCTAGACACAAAAACAGGACAGGCGAATTAAAGAGGGGGGAAACCATAATGGGATATGGGAATTACGGAGAGCGAAAAATAGAATAGACAAATTAAAGAGTGAGAAAATATTGGAAAATCATGAGAGAGACAAGAAATTAGGACAAACGGGAGAGAGGGAAATTAATGAGGCAAAAAAAACATGAGAGGGAAATAAATGAAATAAATGAAAGAGATGCAAAAAGACAGATGGAAATTAAATTGAGAAAAGTCAAACGAGACAAGGGAAGAAGGGGATTTAGAGAGAAGCAAAACGAAGAGAGAAATCAAAGAGAGAGAGAAGCAAAACGAAGAGAGAAATCAAAGAGAGAGAGAAGCAAAACGAAGAGAGAAATCAAAGAGAGAGAGAAG
>JAQGBT010002020.1:0-26826 GCA_034698585.1 Disparrhopalites patrizii
AGAGAGAGAAAGAGAGAGAGAGAGAGAGAAAGAGAGAGCAATAGAGAGAAAGAGAGAGAGAGAGAGAAAGAGAGAGCAATAGAGAGAAAGAGAGAGAGAGAGAGAATAGGAAAGAAAAGGGACAAGGAGACAGAGAGACTTCTCTTCGGGTTTCCTTTCACGACTTCCAATGTACAAAGTAGGGAGATTGTAGTGGTAGTAAAAGGAGTTGTAGGCTGTTTCTGGCCCTTGTTATTATTATTGCAACATAAGTGTAAAAAAAAGTGGACAACACTATAGGATTTAGATTTTTTTGGTACATCTCATAACTCACTCGGACACTTTCCCCCATATTTACATAACGTGTTGTACGACGCACTTTTTAACAGTTGTTCCCTTTTCCCCCTCGAGGTTCCTTAGAAAAAAAGGCTTAGCAGAAAGAAGGACACAACAGGTAGCATGAGAGAATCTCCCCCTCGTTACTTACTTGTCCAGGTAAAAAAAAGATGTGTAGTCCTGGTCTGTTTATGTGTACTAAATTACAGGACACGTGATTGGATCAGATTAATCCAAAATACGTACCTTTTATGTCATTGTCCCTGTTGAGGAAAGTGGACTTTTTGGAGGGGTGATGAGGGGAAGATGAGACGCACTTTTTTTTCAATTACGGAGCTCCTCCTCGCGGTTACGTGTAAGCCGTCGATAATGATTTGGAAGTGTTGATACTGTCAATCCCACATCTCATCCACATCAATTGAGAGGTTATCCCTTTATGAGCCTCTCACGTGTCCAGATCATTGTCTCTAATCCCCTCGCTCATCAGCTGATCTTCCAGTATTATTAGATGATGTCATAACCTGGGAGGATTTCCTCATTTACTCACCTTTGGGAATCTCTACATATTCAAGGGTATGGATTATACAAAGTGGGAAACAGTAGGTTCTTCCTCAGTGGCTACAGCCAGACAAAAAGGGAAGCTTCCAAATTATTCAAATAATGCTGCAGGTATATACAGTTACGTCAATGAAGTAATAAGAGTGGGGGAAAAGGTGCATCCGCAACAATTAGGCGGGATTTGTTTCACCCTTTTGGCTCTTCACAATTATTATATTTTTTTCTAAATAAATACCCCTTTGTAATCACTCACCAAGTTTTTTCCATAAAAATAAGAACGATTACAATGTGTCCTAAGTTAGCGGAGGGAGAGAGGGAGAGGGACAGAGAAAGAGAGGAAGTGAGCGCAATTGCTCACGAGACAGTAATTATTATATGTGCGTAATAATAAGAGGTAATTTAATATTCCGTAGCTTCCATGCATGCTCTACTGCCTCCTCTTCCTCATCCTTCCACCAATATATATTTATATGACTTCACCCTCCGGTAGAGAGTTAGAGAGGTAGTTACAGGTTCGACTTCTCATCTTCTCTTCCACTATATTTATTATGACTATTCTCTACAGAGCTCCTACCTACCACTATGTACCTCATGGGTGTACAAGCACAATCAAACGCAGAACTAATTGAAAGGAGGCGGTGGACGAGTTCTTCTAAACACCGCCGGGGCCATCCATCCTTGAAGAAGACAAGTCTAAAAAAAAAAACAAACGCAGGGGAAAAGATGAAGAACATTTTCATCACTCACAACTACTGCAGTTGTCTACGGATCAGAGGGTAGGACGGGGTGCTTTGGATGTTACTCAGTGATTAGTATGGACTATCGGTCCTCTACAGCTTCCGTTTCCATCCCCAACGGATCCTCCAAGAGAATAATCCATAACGCTTGTACAGGTGCCTACATCTATACGAACTTATTATTCATCAAAAGGTAAATCTTAGTCCTGGCTTTTGATATGCACCTAATCGGATGTTTATAAATTTCAAGGGGATGAGATGACGAGATGTAGCAAAAAACAAAAGGGAACGTGTACTATAGTGTACTCACATTGGAGGAAGGGTTATTTTGTTATTTGTTGTTCAAGTAAGAAGAAAAAAGGATTAGTCATTGCATCTCTATTGAGTCAAAGGTGTGCTTGACGCCTTCAAAACAAAGATTTCCCTTCTCTCTCAAGTGGACTGTGCGAAGGAGGGAGAAGAAATGGGACATTCCATCCCAGAGAAAGACTTTTACCTCGGTGTTTGCATGTGGAGCGGCACATTATTAACATGTTTCACCCACTTTAGTCAGCAACTCCCTTTGAAATGCTGTGCCAAAATAAGCACTACGCGGATGCAAGGACGGTGAGGGGACACGAAGAAAAGAACAGAGGAATAGAAATATAGAATCTCCTAGAAGATGTACACTAACAAGAATAGAGGATAGGGAGAAAGTCCAAAGCTACAGGCCGTAAGAGAGGGACGAAGCGGGCAAATATGGAGAAGTGCAGGAATATTCTGCGAGATAGACGAGGACAGACAGCGGGATTTACGAAAAGCCAAGAAAATAACAAAAATGTCTGAAGAAAAGAAGAGAATGATGCGAAATTAGCGAGAGGGAAATAGAGGAGAAAGAAGGGGAAAGAAGGAAGTAAGAGAGAGATAAGGGTCAGAAAGAGAAAACAGGGAGAGATGTCGGAAGGAAGGGATTCAAAAGGAAATCAGAGAACCAAAAAAAGGAAAGATATAAAGACAAGAAAAGAGTAAAGAAACAAGCGAGAGAGAACAAGATATAAAAAGGACGACAAGAAGAGGAAACAAAAGCAATTATAAAGTATAGAAGCCACGACAATAGAAAGAAGACTGAACTATACAAAATAAAGAAAGAAAACAGAGAAGAAAAATACAGAGAGACAAGAAAGAAAACAGAGAAGAAGAAAAAATAGAGAGAGAGACAAAAAAGAACAGAAGAAAAAAATAGAGAGAGACAATAAAGAAAACAGAGAAGAATAAAATAGAGAGAGACAAGAAAGAGAACACAGAAGAAGAAAATAGTGAGAGAGACAAAAAAGAACACAGAAGAAAAAAATAGAGAGAGAGACAAGAAAGAACGAGAGATAGATATGGCGAGAGAGAGTGAAGAGAAAGAAATTAGATAAATACTAATTGCATGCGTACGATGAGGAAGACAATGAAAATATAATCGGTGAGATGAGAAAGTAAGAATGAAGAGAAAGAGATACAAATAAGTAAATAGAGAAAGAAAAGGTGTGGGATACAAGGTAAGAAAGAGGAAAGGTGAGAAAAGGAGAGAGGTGAGGTGGGTGAGAAAGCAATGACAAAAAACGCGTGGACGTCTGAAGGAAAAACTACTGGTGGTGGTAGATTTTTGACGAGGAAAGACAAGGTAGAGTTTTTATGACAAATGACTCAACATGTGAGTTGATGAGTTGTGATTTGGTAATTGGGATTTGGGCAGATGCTTATTATTATCATCATTATCAAGCCGAAGAACCACGAGTACACATTTCCCTCCAAGACCTGTACTCCTACACAGGCTTTCCACCACGTCATTGTAGCCTCATTGCCAAAGTCTTGAGGGAATATTGACTAAATACATGTGCATATAATCAACATGCAAAGGATTTGACAGTCCGCACAGTTCTCGCATCACCCTCTTTCTTCCCTCGTACAAAAACAAAGCAACGTTGGCTAGAGTCAGAAGATTTAATGACCAAAAAAAGCCGTGAATGTGTGTACATACCAAAATATTCACACTTGGTGCCAGTTACATATGAAGACATTTCTCTTACATTTTCATTAATGAGGTGCGAAAGTCATGACATGAGTACTTATATACACTTGGCTCTCCCCTTGTTTTTCTTTAGCTATGCTTTTTGTTTTGTTTTTGCTCATGCACAATAATTACTCTGCCTCGCGAGTCTCTCATTTAAAAAATGACCTATAAACTTTCCCCCATCTGCTTCCTTTTTTATTCTATTAGCATGTATGTATTCACTTAGGTTTTTACGACCTTTTTAAACCTCAATTTATTTCTCTTATTATTCCTCCACTCTTTTATTATGTGCAATGTTTGATCTCCCATGCTCGCCCTGTACTCATGTAGACACAAAGATGAGTCAAGAATGAACTGGGACGTACTTCCTCCTATACTAAACATCCATCTGCCTTTCAAGAAAATGGCCCTCTGGAATCATTTGTAAAGGTTCCTGTGGAATGTCCAAATAATAATAATGTTCTCCCTGCCACAAGTCACCCACGGAAAGGTTTTTTCATATATCGCCTAATAAGAGCTATGTGTGACCCCCCACACAAAAAAAATGCTCAGTGTTCAAAAAAAAACTTCTTTTAATAGTAAGTGAAAATTCTTTTTTCGTGACAATCAACAAGCACTCGATGAGTGTTTTTAAAAGTGAAAAGAATTGATCCAACCATATAGAATTACACAATATCATGGGCAGTAAAAAGGAGGGCTCGGAAAATTTATGTAAACGGAATGATGTAGACATATTAGGTCCTGTAAAAAGGAGCAAGGTGTATATGGTAGCATAATTTCCTCATAAAAATGGTTCTTCGCCCAGCATAATGGAATGGAATGCTTTTTAACTTGTCTCGCATCCCTTTCTCTCTCTCTCTCTCTCTCTCTTTCGTCAATCCAGTTCCTTTTCTTGGCCTCTCTCTTTCTTTCTTTCCATTGGCTCTTTTCTCTCCCTTTGACTTTTTTCTCGTCCTCTCCCTAGTATTCTTGTCCTCTCTCTCTCTCTTTCATTCTATATTTCTCTCTCTCATTATTTCTGTTTCTCTCTTGGTTTTGTCTCTCTCCCTCTTTTGGTTTTCTTATTCTGTCCTATTCCGGGTTGCTTTATCTCTCCCTCTTTCTTCCGCATCTTCCCCGATTTCTCTCACATCCCCTCTTTCTTCCTTTTGTGTTGATTTATTTCTCTGTCTCTATCTTTCTTTCTTGTCTCTTTATTCCCGACCAGCTTCTTTCTTGACTTCTCCCCTTGCTCTCTCTTTATTTTTTCTCCTTCTTAGCATCCCCCCGCATACTAATGTCTCCCAATGCTTAACTCAAATTCCTGGAGAGACTCTCTCTCGCGTCTCCCAGACCCATCTCAGTCAACATCCTTGTCTCTCCTCTGTCTCTATTTCCCTTCCTGTGACATGTGCCGCGTGGGTACGTGAGTGCGCTATTTAGGAGGAAAGACCAGGTGAGAGGAGACTGGTTGTTGGGGTGAGATTCCTTTGAAAATGTGGAATAATAGCCAGGAGTACGTGTATTTACTGTACTGTAGTTTGTCCAAGGCGGAGGATGATGCTGGTGATGATAATGGTGATAATAAAGTGGACTCGAGTAGGGGCAGATGGTTGGCCAAAAGCTCGTGCTATAGTTTCCTGTATGGACACAGAAGGGGAAAGGACGAGAGAGAGAGAGAAGGAATGAAAGGAGAAGTGCGCATATATCTACTTATAATGGAATTGAATCAGATCTCTCCACCTTTCTCTCTCCTATTTCTTCTTCATTCTTGAAAACCCCCACGCGCGAGCAGGGCGGTAATGATAATAATATTGTTATTATGATTATGGAAGAATTTTCACCTGGCCACGTCCATGTCAGCTAGAAGGATGGGTATTCGTCAAGAAGAGGTGTTGCAGTGTTCCACAGCAGAGGAGAATGGAGAGAAACCAGGGCTAATAGAAATTATTAGGGATTTTCTCTCTCAAACCTTTTTTTTTTTTACAAATTTCAGCCAAGTGAAACCAGTACATTTGCCCTGTATATCCTTAATGTGTACACCTCCTTTGAGGGTAGTATGTATGTATATAATATACAATGTATGTATATATTTTTTGGAAAATTGTGTTTTATTCTCTCCCCCTTTTTTTTGTGAAAAACTTTGGGAATTTTATGCGTATATAGGTAGGTTATTTATTTGGCTTGGTTAAGTAATTATGTATACGGTATGTACATACGGCATCACACCTCACTCCTCCGGGTCTGCTATCTTTTTTTACTATCTTAATAGTTAGAAAGAAAGAGGGGAAAATACATGCCCATGCTCCCTTGCCCACCCAAGCATGCCTATTTCCGAATCACTCATGTTCATGCACAAGGCTTGCTGTTTTTTTTTTCTTCAAAAAAGTGTGTGTGTGTGTAAAAAAGGTTCTGTACAGTGTGAGTTCATGCTCTTATATGATAGTATGCATTTCAAAGAAAAGTAAAGTAAGGACCCGCAAGTATTAAAAAAAAAGAGTATCCTATGACCAGCCAACCGTCCAAGTGATCCACAATAAGGAGGAGTGGATTCCCACCTTTTTCCGCTCTTCTTCCTCTCCTCTTTTTAGTGCAAATAAGGGAAATACACATTTCTAGCAACTTCTTCCCATTTCCACACAAACATCCCTGGTTTTCTCCAAGACAGATTTGGTTCCATTACATTTCTCGAAAAATCCTCTCCCACACTTGTCAATTGCTCCATAGATTTTTGTACACGGAGATATTTACTAAATAACCATTTTCCGTGAACAAATCAAGTTTTTATTATTTTTATTTCTAAAGAATTAGCAATTATGTAAGGCGTATCAGTAGCCACAGCAAAGGGTATTGAACAACACTTTTTTTTTGTGTTTACCAACCCGCAAATGATTGTCTGGGAGGACTTTTGGACGTTTTCATTGGGCTTTATTATTTTTGCCATGACCAGAACCAGAAGCATTGGGGCTGAAACCATGAAATATAATCCATGTCATTTCTCTCCCCTTCAGCCCTCGTAATTTCGAAAAGACGTCTCTGTCTCTCTCTTCTCTCTTTCTCTACTCATTTCGTTCATTCTGTCTCTCTCTCTCCTCCATGAACACAATAGTCTCCTTACTTTGGGTTGGCTCAAATATTTTTTAAAGAAATTCACATACAAATACCACGCATTTCCATAGGTAATAAAGGTCGTAAACATTTTTGTGCACCTTCAAGTTTGCCGTAAATATTCAGCCAGATGCTAGGCTAAGGCTTCTGGTCTCTCACAATTATTAGTTGGAGGAAAAGGAGTAGTAATATGTGTACACGAATCCTTTACATTTTTTTTTACTCTGGGGCCAGGCACTACTACTGCCTCCGGCTCTTACACTTCCGCTGAACAAACGAAGGGAAGACATTAAAAAAAAGTACGTGGAGTGTGTATACATATGTGCAGGTTTGTTCGGGGTAGAGAGAATCGATACTTGTATCTTTTTTCTCCCAGTGCATCAAGAAACTAAAAGGGTAAGAATATCCAGAGCAATGAAAAGATGCAATTGATGAGAGGAAGAAAATGGAAGAAAATAATCCGGGATCATAATTGTGAAGAAGGATATTAATATTAGAACAGATGATACCTTTAACCAGTGTCCTACAAATATTCCATCCCATTTTTTAATTACATTAACGCTCTTCTCGGGTGTCCTTCACATCTAGGATACATATGCACACAGTACGCACACATGTACGTTGTACGTACAGCATGCATACCTAGGTATATCTGTACATATTTTTATGCATGTGAATACATTTTAGTTGATTCACGGGGAAAGTGAGATAGTCCAACGAAAGGCTGAATATTAAAAAAAAAAAATCTGGAACTTTGGCTGAAGCATTTTACCCCCTGCAAAGTATGTAATCCGCACATAACTCCAAACTAGAGTAAGTACTTGTACACAATAAAAAATGGAATTTCATCATAAGCCAATCAATTTATTGACTTCATACCTGTTCTTGTACTTATCCAATTCGCCGACATAAAATGAGAATAATTTAGTGCTAATTTAGCACTGCAATATAAAATTCAGAGCAATGAATTCCTTCAATAAATTTGCCAGCTCTTTGACCTTTGTAATGAATTTGACCATATACTTTCGCAATGAAAGCGGCAAGGACAAATTCCCTGGAGCCTCTGATTAACGAATGGTATCATGCTCAGAGTGAGCTGCGTGGGATTTTTGCAAGACAGAGACATGTCAAAAATGGTATCACGGTGAAGATATCCACCTAGAATTTGCCGCCGTCAGTGTAGTGGAGAAAGAGATAGGGATAGTTCATGGTAAGGAGCAGTATCTTGACAGCGGGACATCCACGAAAGGACGTCTTCGGTAAAGCCCATCATTATTATTGTCGGAGTCAATCACCCACATGGGAATGAGTCAACTTTGTACTAATGTACACATATCCATCTAGGAATTAAATAAAGACCGAACGGCTTTGGCTAAAGCAAGCTTTCCTCCATTACTTTTTCTCTTGATCGGTGACAAGGAATCTCACTGTGGAGATCATCATTCCATTTATGTCGGAGGCAGTCTGCCTTACTTTTTTTTTATTCCCAAAAAATGTACCGTTCTCCTCCGAGTCACACGATTACTGAGAGGTTGAGCTTGGCAGGATGTCACGAGGGGACATTTAGACGGGGGAGAACTCTGTGGAGGAATGTCAATAAAATTAATATGGACATGTTTGGAGCACACATGAAGGGGAGAATACAGGTGTGAGAGTCTCCCAATCAAATGATAATGTGATATAATAGTAATGATATTGTTGCCGTCAACAAACGACCGGTTTCTGACCAGGGCTCACACGCTGCATTCACCACAAGACCCGCAATCAGGAGGGGAAAAGGAGGGGGCAGGCACCAGAGGAAGGCATCAAGGATAGTTTTTTCTTGTCTTGTGGTCATGTCCACCAAGAAATGATATGGTCTCGTTATGTATTAGGTATCAGCTTGAACATCAAGTTGAAAAACAAAGAGAAAAAAGTTTTTGCAAGGAAAGCCTTAAATGGGAGTCTCTTGTGATGAAGCACCCGACTTCATGGGCAATAAACTTGTACGTATCTTGTATCTTTCTCCTCTATCGTACTGGTAACATTTAAAGTAAATAAACCACAACGCCATTCTTCCATTACTATCAAGAATGACGGACACGTATGTATATGTACGCAGTTTCGGCGAAATTCGCCTAAACCACTCTCAGGCCAGGACTACTTCTTGACTTTTACAGGGCGCTTCTTGAAAATGTCTCCTTCTGTCACTTTGGAAGGACATAGGCAGGGTCAGCTATCAAATATCAATTAATTACACAGTCTTTCCCGATCCTTTTCTCTGTTTTTTTTCTTCATCATTTTACAATACACACATGTCCATATAGATACGATGGAATAATCGTAATAATAATTATTATGGGGTTACCATTTTAAAATTCCCCCTTTTAATCAGAATGTACTCAGAGCTGTATTCAATAGGAAAGTCGTATATCCAAAAGCCATCATGGCCGAATAAGGGACTTGGTGGAGAGAAGAGAAAACCAATTGTAATAAAATACTGGTTGATAGCAATTACAGATCGAGGAATTAAGTGAGAAAAGATTCCATGGAAGAACAAGCAAATGATATGTATAGATGCATATACACGAAATTGATTTTGTGACAGGAACATTTTTTCTGAGGCCCGGCCATTTTTGGGAACGAGTCCCAAAATTAAAATAATAATTGTTGCGAAGTGAACGACACAATAATAATGACGTCGATACTTGCCAGTCAAACCAGACAGAATAAATAAAGGGGGGCTATCTGCAAAAAAAAAAGAAGCACAAAAAACTAAAGTTTGTTTTTCATGAAAAATTCCAAAGAAAATAGGGAAGAGGATGCTTTTGGAGGTGGTTCTTCTTCTCGCAGCATTTGGTGGTTTTGTAAATATTTCTTGGTAGTTTACTCAATTAACAACATACGATTTTGATGAGATGGAGAATGAGAAAAAAAAGACATTCCTCCACACAGGGAGGAAGGGAAGGATAGAAGAAGTGTGTGGTAATACAATGATTTGGTCAAGTTGGCTGTGAACCTTTTCATTTATTCGCTAGTGCTGTATGTTGGAGATGACACCGGAAATGGTGTCAGTTGTTCTATGGATTTACTCTCTTATTGGAAGCCTCAAAGTATGTGTGTAGAACTAGGCACGCAAGGTTTTTCTGGAGGAGGAGGAGAAGAAGAAGAAAGCGGAGGAGACGAGAGCCAAGAATGGCTGAACACCTGTGCTCATTCCATTCTATATGATTCCAGCCGGAAGTACGTGTTTGGCGTGCAGGATGACCGCAAAAAAAATGTGGAGAAAAAAAGCAAGGAAATATTTCGTTTTCAAAAGAAAAACATATGTATGTACACACAAAAATGCATTTAACCATTTCAATGTCTGACCGTGGAAGAAAGTGAAGCTTTTTTAAGGAATGAGCGTAATGTCAATAGCTGAAAAAAATTGATAATGAAATATGTAGCGTTCAAATTAGAAATTTAATTCAAAATAAAAGAATCTGAAGGCGGCTATGAAAGGGGAATCCGACTGGGGATAAACACAGCATTTTAGAATGAACGAGACAAATAGAAGGTAAAAAATGTTCTTTTCAGGCTAAAATAAAATACACTGTACATGCGAGACAATTGGAGAGTCGTGAAGATTAAAAAGAAAAAAAAGAAACACAACGTAATAAAGGGGATAGAGAGAGAGAGAATGGTGAAAATAAAGAAATAAAAGCGGGAAAGAGAAAAGAGAGTGAAGCAGAGAGAGAGAAAGCGTGAAAGAAGGAGAGACAAACAGAGAGAGAGAGAGGGAAACAAAGAGAAAGAGACACACACACATAGAGAGAGAGAGAGAGAGAGGGAAACAAAAAGAAAGAGACACGAGAGAGACCGAAAAGCAGAGCGAAATATAATAAAAGAGAGGCGGAAAAAGGAAGGGAAGGAGAAATGCAAAGCAAGATATAAAACCAGAAGACCAAAGATAAAGAAAAATAGAGAGAGCGCGAAAGAGGAAAGGGAAAAAGAAAGGAGAAGAGAGATAAACAAGAGAGAAAGAGAGAAGAAAAGAGCGATACTTCCTCTCATTTGCATACTACATAATGGACAATGTACTGTCCAATTTTCACCGTTTCCCCAAAATGTGCCATGTGGCGGGGATCGGAGAAAAACTGGTTATTATTATCGTCATGTTGATCCCCACTTCCCCTGTACACCAAAATAGTCTCCCTAATAAGCCTCCTTTCACCCTCTCATGTATTCAGTGCCGCTCCAAATTAGAATATAAAAATAGGAACCTGGACGTTATTTTTTTTGGGAATCACACAAAAAAGAATTATGAGAACCTGGAATTGAACAATGATCCCATTTCAGTTATCCACAAGAAAAGTTTCCGAGTAGAAATTCCCGTAGAAATTGACGGTTACCTCCCTCCCCAGAACCATTATTAAGACATTTTGAAGGAGTAGCATTAAAAAGAAGCTGGGATTAGTAACGGTGGAGGAGCCACTGTGGTTTTCCAATTAAAAATCCCAGAAATAATAGTAACATATTAAAGGAAAAACAAAAACCGGACAAGGAACTACAAATTACGGAGGTATAAAAGAATTATTAATACTGCCTCTTGTACGTATATTCCTAGGACTTGCCATAATTATAGTTATTTGCACAGCCCCACATGATTGTTACGACTGTTTTAATTATTGGTTCAAGAAATGTTTGCCATTCAACAACATTGTGATTGTTGTCGTTGGTGGTTGTGATAGGCATTGAGAGAGGTTATCTCCGTTAGAATTAGAATGGATGAGAACGCGAGGGGAAAGCGACAGTGGGAATCAATAGAACGGCAATAATGAACCAAAAAGTTCCCAGCACCCCTTGTAGCATCTAGAGTGTCACAACAATTATGCTAAGAAAAACTTTATGATCCCTTGTTTTTCTCTTTTGTGTACATACTTGCGTCAAATAGGTATTGATTAAATTTTTCCTTTATCACTCTATACAAGTGCTTCCCCATGAAAAAGGAGAACTTGGTAACATCCTGAAAAGGGTAAAAGGACTTGCCACGTTTAGCGTTTAACAGTGGAAAAAGCCTACTAACATTTTCCCCTTTTTTGCCGGAAGTGAGTTCATCCGGTGCTTTTGCTTCGTTGATGATGGGTGGTTTCCTTATGAATCTCACTATATCCACCGCATTCTTCTTCTTCCTTCGCAAGACTATAATGCCAGTTACTATTTCTTCCATCTAATTATTTTATTATTATCACTGCTGACCAGCCAAAGCCTTTATTTTTCATCTACTCTTCATACGTCCTGAGCAAGAGAAGTGCGTCCGTTGGAATTTTTTATTTATTTAAAACCTGTGAGGACTCTGACGGAAAAGCTACTACTGATGGAATGTCATTTAATGTGGACAGCATGTGTGCGTGGAAATTCCTCTAAAATTATGGGTTAAAACAAACACACTTTCCCACGCATACTATACCCACAATGTGGAGTAAAATTATGGCAATGCAATTTGAATGCCCATTTCGGTATTTTTTTTTACAATACATTGCATAATACATAGATTGGATGAAATGCATGGCATGTGGCCAGTCTTTTTTAAATTGTCCCTTCTTATGAGTCTGTTATACTGAAATACTTTCACCTTCATTGTATCCATTAAAGGGTTGGAGATTACCGCAACTTAAGTCTTCCAAATGCACTGATTTGACCAATATAATACATGGTGAAAAAGGATTTTTATGGGCGAATATTTTCAATCTTTAACACTTTTCTGGATTACAGCAATCATTGCGCTTTAAATGATTGCTGGCCCACTAGCCCATTAAATAAAATAAATACCTACATGTTTTCGGGGTGAATCTTGAAGGTCACAAAAGAGTGTTAAATAAGTTTAAAATAATTTCCCCCAATTAAACATGCTCCAGAGAGAACATTTGCCATGTCTTATTTGTCATTAGCTACTATATTATTGCTTTGCTATTGAACCAAATTGTAATTAATGCCTGGACCATAATACTTATGTATATGCACGAGTCTATTCTCGATTTGAGTGTCCCAAGTGACCTTGACCAAAATTGTGAGGCAAATCTCTCCCAAAAGGAAAGATAGTCCCAAAAAGTACCATGTGTGCACATGTGGGCACTCTAAGGTTCCAATGCACTGGTATACAGGTATACACAGGTATATGTATATTATTTAGTGATGATACATATTGAGCGGTGTCGTGCCCACGGAAGGAAATGGGAAGAAAAGAAATGTTTGCCCTCCGCAATGTGCAGACGGAGGAGACCACCAAAAATACACTGGAATTCATTGGAGACAAATAAAATTCCAGAGAAAAACAGAGTGTGACAGGCAGAGCGTGTGTCAAGCAGAGTAAGAATGGGCAAAAAGAAATGAGAGCGACAATGGTGCGTGCCTCTCCTAAGCTCATTTTCTTCTCCAGAACATGATGATGATGATGAGGAAGAAGCAGAAGCGTTTACATATTGTCAGGTGATGAGAAAGGCTGGTGCGTGCCATGTGGCTCGAGTTCTTCCCAAAAACTTTTCAGCTGCTTTACTCTCTCTCATCTTTTCTTCCTTTTTTCTGCTTTTTCCCCCTTCTTCTTCCCCGCCTTGTGTACAGATCATATCTGGGCAGAGACATATGTACACAGCCTGAGGAGAGAAAGGGACGGCAGAGACGGCAGAGACTAAGACGAAGTGGAGGCGGCGGAGGAGGAGGAAAAGAAGGGGCAGAAGAAGAACGGAAGGGAGAAATTGAGAGTTGTTAAACACGTATTATATAAATGTAATGCATGGGCTGGCTCGTGCCACACATTTTACTCTCTTTTGTACTTCTTTTAGGGATACAAGTACTTCTTACTACAATGGTACTTTTGATAATTATTACCCTCGTTTCCGACTTCTTATTCCATCGTCTTCTCTCTCTCTCTCTCTCTCTCTCTTTTCTTATTTCTTCCCATTCTCCCTCATTCTCCTTTCTCTCTCTCTCTCTTTTCACCTCCATGCGCTCAAATCCCACCATCTAATTGTTTGTGGCACCACACAAGGGTTTCCTCTCCCTCGAAACTTCTTATCCCTTTCTCTCTCTCTCTCTCTCCCTCTCTCGCTTGCTCATCTCAAATACTACAACTGTAATAAAAATCCAAGAGCAAATCCTCGAGAATAAAAGTAACTGTATAAATAACATATGGGTTTGTTTATCGCTTCTTGTATGCATAGAAGATTCACAAGCCGTAAAAAAAAAAAGAGACGGGCTTCTCTCTCGCTCTGGAATTATTTAAAGAAAAATGGTATGAGTGTGTGTGTGGAACAGCCGAACTATGCATCCATCAGGAGGAGCATGTGCTGTGAAATAATAGTAATAATTGAAAGACGGACGAGGAGCTACTTATACTTGAATGATTTTTAAAAGCGTCTTTCGAATTACGCTCTTCTTTATGGATTTCCTACTGAATGCTTTTGAGTCTTTTAATACATTTATATACAGAGGAATGTTATTTATAAATGATGTAAAAAAAGCCTGCATTTCCATATTGACGGAGGAGCGAAGTGTGTACAATCATGTTGTCAGAGGGGTAATATCCTGGTGCATTTAATAATAATCCCTTGAGTGACATGTGCAGGAATTGAGGTAGACCTTGCCGGAATACAGGCACAACGGAGGCAAGAAGAAGCTGGGGAAATAACTCATTAGTGGAGCACAAGAATAAAAGTGTGCGGCTGATGTTGATGATGGGTATCTCGCCCTGCCCCGGCCAACATATGGAGGAGCAGACACATGGCAAGCAGGAGTTTTAGAGAAAATCATCTCAATCATGGCCCTACTGCAAGTCCTCTTTTTTCATGTACATATTACCATTTATGAACAAAGAAACATTTCTTTTGAACAGGAAGGGATAGACTTTACCGTGCTTGTTTGGCAAACGTTTTTTTTTTCTGGAAGTGAGAGCCAGTCCAGCATGCAATGCCAAAGTATTTTTTAAAGAGCACTTTTATTACTATAATTTTTGGATTTTTTTTTTCGACCAGAACCAAGACTCTCCCCTTCTAGAGTTTCCAATCTTGCACAAATGTATATGTGTATGTATGCGGTATTTTCGACTTCCTTGTTACAAGTTTATTTTTCATGCATTTTTTCTTACTAAACATGGAGCCTCGGGGCTTAAAATCTTGCAAATGTATGGTACGAGAACAAATATAAGTACATATTTTCCCTGGACCAAGCACCTCATAATAATTTATACACTGTAGGAGTGTCAGATTCTGGGATTCAAAGTGACATTTTTAGAGGTAAACGCGAAAATCAACGTTTATTGCAATAAAATATTTATATAGTGTGACTCTGTCGTAGTC
The DNA here is from genome assembly GCA_034698585.1 of Disparrhopalites patrizii. Classification (NCBI taxonomy): domain Eukaryota; kingdom Metazoa; phylum Arthropoda; class Collembola; order Symphypleona; family Sminthuridae; genus Disparrhopalites; species Disparrhopalites patrizii. The sequence continues at coordinate 15,051 of JAQGBT010002020.1, forward strand.
TTCAACACGGGCAGCAACAAATGTACTGAATATATTTTTTCTTTGTGTATAATATGGAATAAAAATAAGATATACATATTACCGTTACTTACGCTAAAAAAAAGTAAAATGCATAGTATTTCCATCGACATTCTCCACCATAGTGTTCGTTAATTACAAAATAACTTATTTTTAAAATAAATAAGAACTCTAATAAATATGAAATACATACACATAATGTATTTATCTAGTTCTAGAGTAACACGTTAATGATAATATCTTGAAATAATACACGTCCGTAGTTGCTCAGAAATGATCTTTCTCAAAATGACTCCATGCCTCATTTAATTCAACAAATATCAACTTGGCTAACTCTTCACACGGCTCTCCTAGTTGCTGAAATACAAAAAATTATCAATAGGTCAACTAATAACCAACAACCAGGTAATGATATACTGGATGTGAGAAAGGAAATTTACCTTATCTGGATGAATTGCTAGGCAAGCTTTACGGTATACTTTTTTCACGTCATTAGGCTCTACCATGACACTCATACTCGTTGCCTTCCATGAGCAACTGTCCCAGACAACAGTGTGCAACGACGATAATAGCGCTCGGATGTTTTTTCTTTTGCCTTCAACCCATTCGCTCACCTGTGATTATTTTGAGATGATTAAAACGCTTAGTTTTTAAATTAAAAGATAAATAAATTCAAAGAATTTATTGTACAGGAATCATACCTTGATTTGTTCTGGTGTCTTTGTCTGCATTAATTCTACTCTTCTCATATCGTTGATTGTCTTTGTTGCATTCACTGTGCTGCTTCCTGTCGAGAACCCCTGTTCATTCAATAATTCTCCAAACGCTGCATTCAAGTCCAATTTCTTATTAGCTCCAGGAACTGACTGAGTTTTTGAATCAACTGTGGTTGTTCCCACGCCTGCAGTAGGGGCAGCTTTGACAGGATTATCGTGACTTTGGTACGCGGCGGATCTATCACTAGAATAATTCATTGCCGAAGGATTCGCGTGGAACGAGGAAAACACACTTCCAGTGCCTACGAAGTTATTGCTACCACTACCATTATTACTACTTCCTTTCATAGCTCCTCCTGCTGCGCCTATACCTACAGAATTTTTGGAGTAACTTGTCCCAACACCAAAAGTTGGCTTCGCAGTGGAATTATTTGCATTTTGAGTAGAGGATCCAAAAGTAATTCCGCCAGAGACATTCGAACCACTTTTCTGCCCGGAGGAACTGGGATCGAGAAGAAGATCTCCAAAGAGGTCGTTTAAATTTGGAGTGGATTTAACTAGTTCATTTTTATTATCCACTCTGAGCGAACTTAAATGATTATAACTGGAACTGGTGGGTAGTAAAGGTTTTTCCGATGTTGCATATTGTTCGGAGAACAAAGAGTCGAATAAATCCTTCTTAATCTCTTGCTTGGGTCTGTGCAATAACAACGCCTCAAGGTTAATTATTATGTGAATACAAAATTTTCTATTAATCATCACATATACGACTATTAAAAGGTTAAAAAGCCGTAAACATGATCCTTTCTTGAGTGGCAGTTTAATACAATACTTACGCTGGATTAGTAGGAGGAACAGGAGCTGCTGGCTGACTCATGCCGAACAAATCCTCCAGTAAAGCTTCGTTAGTGTTGGGGCAGGCATTGCTACTCTTTGCCCCAGCTGCAAGATCAGGTATTTCCTCCTTGAGACCACCGAGTAAGTCTACTGATTCTGCAGTTGAGATGGGTGGAATATTACTAGGTCTACCTTGCTCTTCACGTCCCCCAAATCCACCTATTAAATCGTATGACGTTGGTTCGGGTTTAGCAACATTGTTTTTGCTAGCTACATCCTCCCCAGTGAGCTGTGTTCTAGGTATTTCATGCGGAGGTGGGGGAACAGGCGGCGGAGGTCGCCTTGGAACCTGCTGGTGATCTTTAGGTGGAAGTGGAGGTGGTTGATTCGGTTGGGCTGTTTGCTGTGGTTGTTGCGAATGAGTAGAGTATATTCGACTTCCACTTTCTTTTAGATTTTTGAATAAACTCTCAGCACCTCCTATGAAACAATTATATACAGCATTGTAATGAGAGCTCACTTTGTATTGAATTCGGAGATTTAAAAGGAAAAAGTAACTTATATTTACCTCGGATAGAATGTAGAAGAGATGTGGAAGGATTGTTTGGAATGTTCATTGGACCTAACTGAAATTCCTCAAATGGCAGAGGAATTTTAGACGTGTAATTTACACCCACGTACTGCAGATGTCTGAGGACATCTTGAAGAGATGAACGGTCAGGAGGATTTATCACAAGAAGTCCCTCTTCAAGAAATCAAAATTTATACAACACGAATCAAGACACAGAAATGATATGGAGAAACCTGGACGTACTACACTTACCAATAAGATTTTCGTACATAGACGGTTTTCTAGGGTATTTGCAGTTTATTATTGCGAGCTTATTCGAGTCTGAAAACGGGTGTTCAGTATGAACTAGGTAGTAGAGAATGCACCCCAAAGCCCATATATCAACATGAAAGTCTATTATCATCTCTGACCACAAATCTAAAATTTCAGGAGGTCGATACCTGGAACAAAAATAAAACAAAAGTTCATGTGACATCCGTTTCCACAATACATCAGTACATTGATAATGATGAGTAACTCACATCGGAGTGGTAAGTTGGAACAACTCGTCTTCCAACTGATTCCGTTGCATTGTCGTTAAATGACTTGTTTTAAATGTCTTTGTAGTTGATGATCCGAAATCAATTAATTTAATCATCTGATCTCTGCCAATCATGCAGTTCTCTACCTGTAAAATAAACGATCAAAACATTTCAGAATCTAAGGCGATGCTTCTACATACGCACAATTACTGACAAGTGGTATTCAATAAGATCACATGCGTTCACCACGCTTAGCAATAAACTCTGCAACTCGTCGGGAGTACATTATCACTATTAACCTTGAATTAGTCTTCATTATATCTTTACCGATAAGAAGGACGAATGAAATATGGGCTCACCTTCAAATCCCAATGCGTAATGCCTAGATTGTGCAAGTACTCAACACCAGAAACTATTTGTCCAAAGACAGGACCGACAGTCTCTAAAGGAACGGGTAACCGAAGGCTGCTACAGTATTCCAAGCCAATCCAGTACACGCCTGATATTTTATTGTAGCCATAATATTTCGCAACGTTGACATGACTAAAGCCATTCATGAATTTAATTTCACTCAGAATCTTATCCTCATTATCATGTTGGCAAGGAATTTTCTAAAATGGAATCAAAGTAAAACACAAAGTTAAATTAGTATACACATAAACTCCAACGAAGCATAAAACGATGATTTCCACAAAACAAATTTAATCCCTACATATTCAAAAAGGATACAAGTATATATAAATATATACATGCTTTGGAGCTTAAGTAGGACATTTCGACATGAGTCACACTTATTCACAAAATGTACCTAAACCATCAATGCATTTTTCTAAAAAAAAACATTTTGATTTTGATGGCTGGTGAAAATTCTGAGAATCATGCAGCTTCGCTTTCGCTTGTTCGCAGAAGCACAAAAAATAAGCATCTCCATTTGCAACAAACATTCACAAACATACTATTTTGGGCATTTTTCTATGGATAATAAAATACTGTAACTATAAACCCACATCGAAACATGTGTGAAACACATGATTCACGTACTACGAACATGATACGTATAAATACAAATACATATAATATATACACATAAGAGACCAAGAAAAATGTCAAGGTAGAATTGATACTGACATATAATGTAACAATTTACCTTTACTGCAATAACCAAATTATTTTGCACAAACTGTCCCCCATAAATGTAGCTTGATCCACCTACAAAAATAAATTGAAGGGAAGGGGGAACTATTAGTATGTGTGTAATATTTAAAGAAATTATAATATCACTCAAAATCAGAGAACACTCACACGGTTTGTTCCAAATCATAACCAATAATACACATCATCAACAAAAAAAAAAAGTATCATATAGTTCAAAAATGAAAATATTGTCGAAAAAACCACCTCACCTTCTGCAATGATCTTCAAGAGTTTGACATTCTCTCCTCCCAACTTGATGATTTCGACGGGGGTGGGTGCATTGTTGGGAGCCGTGGAAGTACTCCCACTCCCACTACTACTACTTGACCCAATGTAGCTCAAAGCGGACTTGAGTAGGTCAGACATGCTAATATCCGTACTAGTGACCTAGGTCGTAGAACCAGCTGTAATCCTGCAGTCAACAAACTTGGAGTAGGAGCACTACAATCCAGGACACTTGTAACCATACTATATCGGAATGTCTACCAAATCACGCAACAAAAATCCCAGACATTGGACTCTGAAATGACAAGAAGGGAAATTAAAATAAATAATAATATGACCAACCCCTTGGGGAAAATGCTTTCTTGATCAATTTCCCTATTATTTTGACTATTTAATGGGCGGTTCAGTCCGTCTGTCACTGTGCGGACAGGCCTGCAGTATTTCTGCTCTGTGCTAATTCTAACACTATACTAATATCTACTCAATTTGTAGTCCTCCTACAGTAGGACTCCTATGTACTACTAACAAAAAACCTAAAAAAAGAGCTGTATTTCACCAGTCACCCACACTATTATAAAAAAAATTTAGCTTAACCTTCCTAGTAGACCATCTCGAAATTTGTATGTAGAAGAAAAGAAAGTTGTATGAAACATCCCTTTAAATCATACTTTCCTCCTTCCTTTTTTGGACCAAAAAAAAACTACTCTTATTTATACCCATATACTCGTTCAGAGATATATCAAGAAGTACTCCCCAGACCGACATCTACTGCCTTTCTTCCTACTTACTTTCATAGGCCCCAGAGAAAATAGAGAAAAAAAGTTCGCCTTATGTCATCCTGCAAGGTAAAAAGGCAAAGTAATAGCATAAAGAGTGTATACGTGAATGAAATTCAAAAAGTCACCCGAAGTGCACACCAAAGAGACTTTCTAGAACTCTTTTGCAACACCTCTGCAACGTAGGAATCTATATGTGCTTTCTCCCGAACAAATTGGCTGGTGAAAGCACGGAGAATGGCAAAGACCCTGGAGAAAGAGGGAAGATGCAATTTTTATTTCCCATGTGCTTTCTCACCGTAATGGAATCCTCCTGGAAGGCTGACGTCGTCCTTCAATCAGGGAAAAGCTTGACCCGTGCTAGTCGTGGGGAAGGAATCGATTTTCCTTTTCTTTCTTTTTTGAAAGGGGAGAAAATCCTTTTCAGTTGATGGAACGGGGGGGGGGTATTTTTTATTTGACTTCAAAGAGAAATACGGAAGGAAATTGGAAATTTGAGGCGAAAAATATTCATACATCTACATATTTATACGGGTTGATCTCTCTATAATGCAAGTTCGAATGTGTAGCATGATGCTTTTGATGTTAAAATGTTTTTCTTTCTTCTTGTTACATAAAACATAAAAAGAATATTATACAAAAGGACATGCCTGACAGTCCTGATATTCAAACTGGGGTGAATAAACAAAATAAGGTGGCCCTAATCACGAAGGCGTAGCTACAACGGGTAAATCATCGGTATATAGTTAAAACTAAAACTAATGAGCGCTCAAGGTGTAAGACAAAAGATTTTGAGGATTCTAATTTCGTTTAGGTTTTATTGCTCTCATCAAATCATCAAATTGATGCTGTTGTGAGAGAAGTATACATTGATTCTTAAGGGATTCGACATGACCAGTTGCTGCCATGCCAGGTTTGTTTTTAATGGAACATGATACATTTTACATACATATAACGGGGCACATAATGTTAAAGGAAGTGTCTATTATAGCGTTAGTACAAAAGGTTCATGATTAAATGCTTTAATTTTCCGAACGGTATAGTAGCATAGATTTTGCACACGTAGACCCCACAAATTTGACGTACTCCTCCACTTCTTCCCTGTCGCTGTTGCTACTAAGTCCATTGTAAATTTCAAAAGTCATCCGATGACCCCGGAAAAGAATTCTAGCCTGCAAAATGTAACAGTTCAACTTGTACGTGTACATAAGTTCAAGAGCAAACAATGTCTATATTTATGTCATGTAACCGAAACATATTGCGTTTACTTACGTCATTCATCACCACTGGAGCATCGTGAGCAGGTACTTCGGTGCAGGAATTTAACCTCGAATATTTTTTTTCACTGAGCTTTTGTCGCACATGCTCATCCAGTAAATGCCATGTGTACATTTCCGGGCACAACAGATACGAGGGGACAAAGGCTCCCTTGTAGCGCATTTTAACGCACGAATGAATGTAAAATCCCATGTAATAATAACGAATACTTGAATGTAGCTTGTTCAATTCACGGACGTAAGCAATTTCTCGCAATGCTCCAAACGTTCCTAGTGAGAGGTGCATCAAATCCGTTGAGTAAAAGAAATAGACGGATGATACACACGTAGGGAGCATATCAATAACTCCAACAGCTATGAGCACATCATCAACGTAATAGTGTTGGTGGTACGTTCCGTACAGTTCATCAGTTTGCTGCAGGAAGAAAAAAATACTGTAAGATAACGATCCAGTACTTATTTAACGTGTTTAAACGTAATTATGTTAAAAAAATCTCTGAGACTTACATCACTAAAAGGATTATCACAAAGAAATCGCTTATATTGCTTCCTGGTGCAGTCACTTTCTTTATCCTGATGTACCTTCATTTGGTAGTTTTGGTACAAAAGAAATTCCTGTTCAAATGTACTCTCAAAGTCCACCGATTCAACTTTTACGGTTTTAATGCGGAAGCTTTTACAGCTCTGATCATTGCTTATTTTGAAAAAGTCCTCTATACATTTAGTTTCTTCGGGTTTGTTTTTCCCAATTACTGTACTGGGTTCTATTCCTTTCGCTAGTAACTTATTAATTTTCCGTTGTAACCTAATTTCTTTTGCTTTTTTTGGTCTTGATCTTAAAGTGGATGTGCTAGTACTAGCATCAACGTCCACCTGCAAATCTTCGTTCTCTGTGTTACAAGTTGAAGTGGACTTGGTGCTCAGGACAGATAATACACTGGGATTTTGAGAGGGAGCAGGAAAGCTTGTGTTTTCATTTGCAGAGTCCATTTGCTCCAATTTAACGTTTTTTGTTGGCTCTAAACCGTCCCTCGGAGCTATGCAAGTTATATTTTCAGAGGTCTGCGGAAAGGCTTCCTTTCCATCACAGTCTGCAAATATTCAATGTCACACCTTAAGTATTCTTTGTTACTTGCGTCTTTTTTCGATTAGATTTTGATATTCCGTCACAAGACTCACTTTTCGAGCGACTAGCTTCTTGTGAAACATCATTTCCGGACAGATAGCGATTAAAGCGTTTTAATACTTTCTTTTGCGATTTCGACAGCTTAATTTCAAGAGCATGACAATTAATAGTGTATGCAGGGCAGCAAGTTCGATGATTTGTTGGTTTGTACACATATTGTCCGGACCTTCTCCAACCACGATTAATTAGATTTTGGTAATCCTGAGCCGTCATCGTGTGAGCCCACATTCCTAGAAGAAATGAATTAAAATGTAAAATATAACGTCTTTTTCAAGTTATGACACTAAATTGCTGTGATATTGCAGAATGTGTAAACACGCACCATGTGAGTAATTTGTATCAGCAGATTTACAGTATCCACATCGGTACTCTGACTGACTCCCGAAGTACTCGACAATTGTAACACTGGACATTTTCTGATAGTCCTCTCGGAAGAAGTCTCTAAAATAGAAAATATCCAAATTAAACCTTCTGCACAGTCACACAAGCCAGATAGTTGTATGTTTATATAACAACAGGAGCGGAAGTCAATACTTAGCGGTCGAAGTAGTTTTTTAAATTATGTATATGTACAAAAAAACTCACCAAGTCGGACAACAAAAACAAAAGTTCCCAGCCGCGGTTCTCTGGAAGTATATAAAATAAGTCGATCTCATTAACTAGTTATAAATTATGTTCGTAAATGCACACAAATGCTCTGATGGTGACTGGTTGGTGATGAACCACCAACGAGCCATGTCTGTAGAAAGTGCAACATGCACACTATTTTTATTAATGTATTAATAGATCCACGATAACTCTGATTGCATTGAAAAAGGTCTTACCCCAAGTTCCAAGATCTTCTGGTGCTTATGTAATTGATTATTTCTATTAAAACCTTATATGTACATATAACCTCTTCTGTTTCAACTACTACAATCCATTCTTGAAAAGCACAATTACTTACTCAAGCAACCTATCAATGGCAATGATTTTTCAGGCTCAAAACTGTAATTGGTTTTGGTAGTACGGGTACAGCAATTACAATAACTTATCCTGAATGAATGAATCACAAATTTACAGTGGGGTTAATTTTTCCACAAAATGTACGTTACTCATGCCCACGATTGATAAGATGAAACGCAAGAAGATTATCCTGCTTCGACTTGTACAGGCAAATGATAAATTAATGAATACGACGGGATAAAACAATTAATTATAATAAATAAACAATGATAAGAATGACAATGGCAAGGTTAAAGGTACACGGAAATGCATTCAAACTTTTACACTACTTCTACTACAACAGATGAAAAGATAGCTCTGGGACTTAAATGCTTCATTTTCTATTTTTTATAAGCACAAGAACTATAATTATTTTTGTTGCTAATAGCCTAAAATATACCTAATAAATATTCACTAATTTCCCAGTTAAATTCCGGGCATTGTCGGCTGATTTAAAGTTTTCCCTCACCCACAATATGAAGAATTATTTATGCCGTACAGACACTTCATCCTTCCTAAGATGAAGTTTGAATACGACGGAAGATGACGAAATAAATAGGAGCAAGTGGCAACAATAAACGTTGAATGGAAAAGGGAAAAGCAAGACCAGAAATGAGAAATTTAACACATCTTGTATTTCCCCGCGCTTTTCATGTCATCTTTTATATTCCCGTCCTCGGCAAGAGAACTGGGAAAACTGAAACTAGGCAGTAGAGGCCAGAGCGAGAGAAAGGAGAGTGAAAGTAGGTAGAGTAGATACAGAAAATAGAGAGAGAGAGCGAGAGAGACTTGAGACGAGAAACAAAATAGACAGAGAGAAGAGAAACAAGTGAGAGCCACCGAGAGAGAGAGACGAGAAAGAAAATAGAGAGAGAAGAGAAACACGTGAGAGAGAGAGAGAGAGAGAGAGAGAGAGAGAGAGAGAGATAGGCTGAGACGAGAAAGAAAATAGAGAGAGAGAAGAGAAGCAAATTAGAGAGAGACAAAGAGAAAAGAAAGAACTGAGAGAATGCAGATAGAGAAAAGATAAATAAATCAGAGATAATTAAAGAAGACTCTCCTTTCTGCCCCATAGCAATCAGATGGTAAAAGTCGTGAAATGTGCATACATGCTAGTGTTAAATACCTAACTTAAATATAAAAGAGGTTAATAAAATTTTTGAATGATTCAATTACAGATTACCGTGTTTCCTTCATTAAAATACGTGTATATGTATATACACGTGATGTATTATGCCAGTGCTCCTAACTGAATAACGGAAAAATCAATGCAAGACAACAGAAATCACTGGTTATTAAAAATATAATTGGAGCAGACTTTGGGAGCTGTTGTTACCTCGAGTACTAGTTGTTCTCTATTTTAATTCTCTATTTTAAAACTTGGAGAGCATAGGCAACCCGTGTAGACGAAATGGACGTGACGGATGCCTGCAAGTGGAACTCTTTCATGTCCAGTGTAGCAGCGTTTCCCCGGAAGGATCCCCGTCGCAAGAATGCCTCCGATTTTAGTCAAAGGTAATCTTTGCATTGGGGGAGAAGGAAGGGGAATGCCACCGCGGAGTATTCTGGAGTATCCTTTCAAGGAGCATACCGGAGCATACTCTCCAGTGTGATCCCAAAGAATCCCCAATATCCCTCCAACAAGAATCCCCCCGCGGGGGATATTTTCATGTCCAATATAGCTGCGATTGGATCCCCCCCACATTCCTTCACGTACTCCTCCGAAGTCCATTTCGTCTACACGGGAAATGAAGACTTCTGCAATCTAAGATGGCTATCACCTGATTGGTTGAATCCAATGAGTTATTAGGAATCGAAAGTTCAGTATAACTCAAGAAATATAAAATTAGGGCAGAAATCGACAAACAGATTGCAAAATTACAATTTGAAGGTAAAAACAAAACGTAAATGAGTGTCACACAAATGCAGAGAGGAAAACTTCAAGCAGTACTTGAACACCACTTCTCAATTGATATCCACATATTTTGACACGGATTTATTATACATTTACAGAATGAATAGAAACCCCTAAACTTATTATTATTATTCATTAATCTCATCATATTTTGCAGAAAAATTGACGGATACAATGTACTGTTCAACTTGAAGATAACACGAGACAATAATAGTTACTTCAGGTTAAGTAACATATGCGGATTGTTTTTATTATGCAGGCAAGAAACGTGGTTAAATGAGCACGTGAGCAGTCGGCTCCTCGTATTTTTTTTTACTGCTCGTACACAGAATGTGGCATGACTTGTGCAAGCAGTATTGGAGAGAGGTTATTGAGTACGTGTATGTATTTAGTCAGCTTTGGACTGAGTGTTTGAATTCGTCTGGTAACGGCCATGGTGCGAGTGGCGTGAAACAGTAAGCGGAGTAGAGAAAGGCAAGTAATAAGTTCTTGCATTCAATCACTGTAATCATTTATATATTCATATAGCGAGACAGTTATTGGAATACATTGGAATAGTTTACTGGAATAAATTAAGATGCTCACAGCTTCAGTCGGTCCCAGGAGAGCCTGGGGTAGTATTAGGAGGTAGATCCGTCCGCACTTCATACTTGTATCTGCATATAGACATAACCTACCCTAACTGGCAATTAAAATGGCTTCGGGGGAGACGTCGCCGGCGGAATGGTATCCGGACAGAACATAAAGGGGACATTTTTTCTGCAATTTGATTACCTTGGCTCACACATGGAGGAAAATATCACGTCTCTTGACGATGACATTGTATTTAACAAAAAACAATTGCATAAATAGTAAGTCGACCGTGTCTGTACAAATAGAAACGTAAATCTATTCTAGCTAGGGCAAGTCCAATGGCTACACAGAGCGTGTATTATTTATTGTGCATCTTTTGCAATGTCATTAAATGGAGTAAATGTGAAATGTATGGGAAACAGCTTAAAATAAAGGACCTTGTGTTCTACTCCCGGAGATTTATATCTGCATTGCTTCTGGTGGAGATTCAATAAGGTTTAGTGATAAAATATGCACGTGCTTGCAGGGCCTCGGGAAAAAAAAGGACAGTGTCTAGTTTTCGGAAGCTTTGAAGCTCGCATGTTCTGGAACTGGAGAAGAGAAAGTTTGAATGTTGTAGTGAGAGAGACAAGGCTACTCGGTGCACGCGTCATTGTAATAAACACATACATTGTACAAGGTTATTCTTGGGGAGAGCAGAAAAGATTGGGATGAAGTGAAAATTAGAGAAGCCGGCTTACCTTTGCATGTATGCCTTTCCAAAACATCAGTTCGAACCAAGAGTACCCAGTGAACTCCAGACGCAGGTTACAGGAGATGTATGTATGTATATGTACATGTGTATATAATCCAACAAAATCCCTAGAACTGTACATATGGATATTCCTTTTGAAAAAGGGAAGAATGTGTTCATGCAACTCACAATATAGCTATTTATAGGTGTGTATATGTATGTATACAGTAATCACGACATGTTAATGTGT
>JAQGBT010002021.1:0-26825 GCA_034698585.1 Disparrhopalites patrizii
CGTGGCTTTGTGTTCATTGATAAGGATCTTAATCTTATATTGTTAATTATTATTTATTATATGTATAAACTGAGGTTGGAGGCTGGGTTAGATACGCAAGTGATGAATCTAGTTGCAAAAGCAAAAGTAATGGTCAAATCTCAAATGCATGGTGGAGCAGATATTACACATTAACGAGTTTGTGATTGACGTACGTATGTACCTATTAATAGTTAATAGGTACATATGTATTTTTTTATGTGAAGCAGGTGTCACTTCACAGATTATGAATTGTTGGGGCAAGTTTTGGATTTGTTACTGTAATAATATACGTATACGTATACACTTTTTGTGTTTTATTCTTTTTGTAATGAAGGTTTCATTTTCCATTGTTCTTCCTTCGGTTGCTTGGTTTATTTTTGTTATAGTTATTATTATATGTACATACCAACTACCGACAGACAAATGTATGTATCATTTGCTAATACAAAACAGTGGCAAAATGTTTCACTGTGGGAAAATTCTACTGCTATTCTCGTATTCAACATTGTTGTTTGCTCGTTGTGTAATGTATATCATAGGAGTACCAAGTTCTGCTACGTGGGTCAGACCTTTTCGTAATGGGTTCCTTGGGGACAGTAGACTCGGCTCAGTGGTTGCTTGGATCAGTTCTTCAAAATCTGCGGAAGATGGAAGGTGCCCTGGCTATAATTGGGTTGTGTTACACCACCAAATTGGTTATCACTCATGGATGGTCTGTGATCCAAGCTACCAGGCTTTATTTTTTTGAGCCGTTGTTTGGAAGGAAACGAGACTTTGTCCGAGAATTTGGTCATTGGGCAGGTAAAATATTTGATGTTGTGAGCAGTCACTACTTAATCGCAGTTCATCTTGAGCTATGTTATGTATATTCAGTTGCATTTTACTTTGTGCTTAGTTGTTACTGGAGCCACGGATGGTATCGGAAAGGAATACGCTTGTCAACTAGCCAGCAAGGGTATGAACATTGTGTTAATTAGTCGAACCTTGGACAAGCTGAATAAAGTAGCTCGGGAAATCACCACCGATTATGGAGTCCAAACTAAGGTTATTCCTGTGGACTTCCAAAATGATATTTCTATTTACTCAGATGTAGCAAAGGGGCTAATGAATTTGGAAGTAGGAATTCTGGGTGAGTTAAGCTGTCACATTGACTAAAAAACACATATTTGTAGTATAAAAATATTAGAATACTGCAGACGTTGTTCTTAGGATGAGTTAGCTAGCACCTTACACATTAATGGCTTTAATCATTAATGAGCTTCAAAATTGCAATTTTTATTTATTTATAGTCAATAATGTGGGCGTATTTCCTCCATTCCCAATGCACCTGACTGAAATGGACCCACAAAATTTATGGCAGCACATTACCGTTAACATGGGTGCAACCACGATGATGACAAGGTTGGTTTTACCTCAGATGGTTGAAAGGAAGAAAGGCGGCATCATAAATATCTCGTCAGGTGCATCACATGCACCAACCCCATTAATGTGTGCATATTCCGCAACCAAGCAATACGTCAATTACTTCTCTGAAGCCGTGAGAGAAGATTATGGGAAATATGGCATCACGATTCAGTGTCTGACGCCTTATTACATTGCAACTAACATGACTAGTTACAGTGATAGAATTGGGAAAACTAGATTTACCGTACCTAGTGCCCGCCAGTACGTCCGAAGTGCTTTGGAAACTTTTGGTATAGCCGGTATGACGACTGGGTATTTTGCCCATGCACTTCAGGTATTTTTCGGACAGTTCACCAGCCAGTTACCTATTTCTTTCCATATAATACGGAGATTGTATTAATTATTATTGTGTTAATTACAGTTTGCAGGACTCTCCTTGCTTCCGGATTGGCTGTACAGGCTAATTTTGCATAAATACCAGATACAGCTTCGCCAAGACGTCCGAGGGAAAAGAAATAAAACATTGTGAAATATTCCGTATTTCTGGTGGGCAAATATAACATATTTTAAGATATACTAGAGTGAATTCTGATTTTTCATTGTTCATTGAATCTTTTACCACCGAAAGCACAGTGGCGATATAAAATGAAGGTGTACACATTTTTAGCATGTGTGGCAAATAGGCGGACCAGTAATGTAAGACATTCAATGTTTTTTGCCTCGTGATACTGATATTAAAAAAATGGTTTGTTTAAACATTGTACAACTGCACGGTTAATAAGTAACTCAGGTAGAAAGTGAGTCTCAGTTGAGTAATTGTTAATTCCTTAATAAATAATTAGTTACATTTATAATGCAGATGACTTTAACGAAACAATAAAATTATTTCTAGAAAAGAATCTTAAAAGATTCTATAAAAAGGTCGTACACGTCACAAAATAATAAAAATGATTATGCATTGAAAGATATTTTGCTTTAAGGGCATTTATTTATAAACGCGCATTAAAAAAATGCCAACCACATTCTTCCATACTAATGATGTTAATAAGAAACTGTAAATTGTAAATCACACACAATAAGAGATGATAAAGAAAGAATACAATACAATTTACGAAAAAAAATTAGTTTAAGTAATGATTCACTCAAAAAATAGTCACATCTCATTTTGCGGGTAGGTTCCGCATTCTTCTGAAAATACCAGGGTTAAATATTTGAAAATGTTGAACTTTACCATGATAAGCTCTACATATGAGCAAACTAATATTTAAACATGCCCCGCAGAGATTTCTCTTGATCTTGACGGAAAGCTTTATGAACTTTTGACACTTCATCTAAGTGCTTCTTTATAGCACCGGAATTATCTTCAATCCACTGCAGAGCATCAGTGTGTTCGTTCAAAATTTTCATAATTTGTGACACCTGTAAAAATCCGATTTCAATATCAATAAATGTGCTATGTGCTTTAAACAAGTAAATGCTTACCGCAAAAATGTAAACTGCGTTTTTTTACATTAACTGTTCAATAACTTACAGGATCGCTCTTGTCTAACGGCTTATTGGTATCGTTGATATGCCGAACAATTTCTTTTAAATCTTCTGTCATTTGCTGTAGCTGGACGTCCATGCTTTCCGCTAAGGTATACCTAAATGATGAGAAACAAAATTCATTGTCACCAAATAATATGTACAACCATTTATGACGTATTATAACTTCGAGAGAAGAAATTAAAATAATAACATACAAATGTTCTCGCTCAGGCTCTTGAGCTTGATTAGAAGCTGGAACTGAATTCAACGAACTTTCTAAAGGTTCTAAAAGAGTTTCGAATTCTTGTTGCTGGGTTTTCAAATAATCCAAATCCCTTTCCAATTTCGTATGTTCTGTTCGAACGGCATCGAGCACTCTGTTAAGCTTCCCAATCTGTACAAAAAGCACTTCCTTAAAAACATGTACAACTTCACAACGATCAACAATCATCCTCACACCAGCTTATACTACAGTAAATATTTATATAAACAAGCATGAGTGTGTAAGTATAAATAATAAATACTATATAACTAAAAATGTCTCCCCATCTAATCCTCACTTTCTCTCCATTAGACATGACATATCTATCCCAAGCATTGACTTTCGTTGCATTCTCAATGAACTGCGTCTCCTGCTCCTGCAACTCAGCTGTCCACTTGTTAATGTAGTCTTGGATCTGTCGGAAGTTCAACTGTGACAAGTTTTGTGTGGTGGATGCTGTCACCCTGTCATTTCCAAACAACGGCGATCAGTTAGCATTGTACCAGTAATTACTAACATTCATTATTATTTCCAAAAAAATGAATTCCAACAAAAGACACTCAAAATAAGATATGATCAGTTCCATAAACAGCTTGATTACGGTGGAGGAGCCGCAGTAGATGTTGGAGCTATCGTTGCAGCCGCGGTCGTCGCAGCCACCGACGTGGGCGCAGTAGGTGCAATGGAGGTCAAGGTCGGCATCGTGAAAGTGGAGGACGGTGCCGTTGTTGTACTGGCACTGGCCGTTGTGGTTTGTGTTGGAATTCCAAACATTTTGTCTCCCCAAAATTAATTGATGTGCCCCTAGTTAATTTGCTTATAATACAAAATCTCCGTGTCTTTGGATAAGCAGTGTGTGGTGCTAACCTGCCGGAACCAGCAAAAATGCAATTTACATGAATATCAAAATGTTAACCAAACATTTAAGTGCGGAAAGATTATAGACCAATGTACGAAATATTTGTGCAAAATTGACCTCACCTGATTTGGATGACAAAGGTCACTGCCACTGCCGTTTTCTGGAAAACAAAAAATTGTGAAATGCCGAGGACAATTGCGGGTTTTCTGTTTTTACATTTCCCTCCAGACGGCGGCATTCCGGAAAAGAATCCTTGGTCGCTTTCTAAAAGACGAGCCGCAGCAAGCAGCGAAAACCCTTTGAAATTTCATTGGAGCAAATAAGCATGAGGGCAAGTGTTTCTTGTGTCCCTCAAAATTCAAAATGGATATTAATGTCAAAATTAAAACTGGAAAAACCGCAATTTGACGAATTTTCTTTAACAAAGTAAATTAAGTTTTCGAAAATGTGTAGGAAAATGAAAGTGAAAACTTGTGCTTTCAGGAGATTTTGACAATTGTTTCTCTGTCCTGCCGTAATTTATACATTTATCTTCGTATTCTGAGAATTTTCGAAAGAGCTTTTGTTTGTAAATGCTGGGGAAAAGTGAAATCAAGTGGCTTCTCCCAGCACTTTGGGGGAAATAAGAATTAATAAATAGATTTTTGTTAATTAAAAGTGTAATCTGCAAACGTGCAGTAAACATGTTTTTGACAGATATGTTTCTCACACGAGGAAGACTTCCTATTAGTTCGTTTTTGTGCTTCGTCGGTGGTTTTAGTATGGGATCATGGTTGACTTTATTTCATCAATTACAAGTGGAAAGGGATTTAATTGAGCAGGATGTGATCACGACTCGACATACTCATGAGCCAATTCTGTTTCTAGTTGTTTTAATCTTGTCTGCTCCAAGTAATTTTGATTTGAGAGATACTCTTAGGAGTAGTTGGTTAAGGTAAGGAACTCACGTCAAAGCATTTCCTGGAGGTTGATTTTTGGTTTGAATGATGTATACTTTGATTGATTTTGAAATAAATTTGGATTTCTTGTTGATTCCTAGACTGAACCCTTCGCACAAAGATGTTCGACATGTTTTCGCCATCGGCACGGAAGGCCTGGATGACGAGGCCTTGCGAAGACTTCGGCAAGAAAATACGGTGGAGAATGATTTGCTACTCTTGCCCATGCATGATTCCTTTGCGAATTTGACGCTCAAATTAACACATGCCCTCGTCACGCTCTCAGTGACCATGTCATCACATTACACCCTCAAGTTGGATGATGATTCCTTTGCCCGAATTGATAAAATTAATCAGGAGCTCCAGGAGAGACAGGAGGTTCTCGTCAAAGGGAAGAGTGAGCCCGGTGGAAACCGGAAATGCTTTTACTGGGGATTCTTTGATGGACGTGCTCGAGTGAAAAAGAAGGGCAAATGGAAGGAGTCCGACTACAATTTGTGTGATCTCTATCTTCCCTACGCTCTGGGTGGGGGTTACGTTTTGAGCAAGCCCTGCACGGATTTTATTGTTCGCAATCATGACGTTCTACGGAGATACGTCAACGAAGACGTTACGGTCGGGACGTGGTTGTCAGGAATTTCCTTGGAGAGAAAGTATGACTACGGCATAATTTTAACCTGTACAGGATAGTAAAAAATCAAGCGTTGAAATGATCAATTAACAATTAAGGGAATAATTTTATTTTGCAGGCATGATGTACGCTTTGACACGGAGTACGAGTCAAGAGGTTGTAGCAATCGGTATTTGGTTCAACATAAAATTACTCAGGCAGAAATGATGGAGAGGTATAATAATCTCATAAAACGGCAGGTCCTTTGTACCTCGGAATTCAGACGTCGGCAGTCATACGAATACGATTGGGCGACTTCTCCTTCCCTGTGTTGCAAAAGAAATAGCTCGTTCATTTAGAATTATTTTGTTGTCAATTAATTGTGAAGAACCTTGTGTTTCTAGCCAGCTGTTTTTCCAACTATTTGTCGTTAGAATAAAATGTTGTTTTTATGTATTTCAGAAATCAATCTACTTAAATCTAATGTTCTCGCGTAAGTATAAATAGTAAATACATGTACCTACGTTTGTTTTAGGCCTAATTAGGCCATCGCAAAAAACTAATGTAAGGCATAGCAGTGGGCTTCACTTGCTGTAATTTGTAATTACATTTTACATTTGAACTCATGTGTGTGTAGTATGTATATGTACATATAGCATACGCAGTTTTTGGTTTGTAAGCATTTCGTTTGTAATATGTAATTTTTTAATTAAGAAAAATAAATTTTGATCAAGTGCGTGTTTTCATTGACAGTATTGAACAAGGTTTGTATTTGTTGACGGTGAGTATTTGAGTATATTTTGAGACTATCAGTAGCAGCAATTCAAGCGTTTCAAATGCACTGCATAGTGCATACACATTACATACATAGGTACCATTTGCATGTATTTTTGATCAGTTTAATAAATTCTCATCTGAGCAATTTGCTTTTTCATGAGGAATGCTATAGTATAAATTCCAGCAACAAACGTGGTTCAGTCAACTGATCGCAACGTGAAAGTCGCACCTTTTTTTGAAACAGGAAATCGGTAGAGTTTACTTTTTATACACGCAGTTTTATTTCCCAGAAAATGTAGGACAATAAGAATAAATAAATAGTAAATACTATTGGACATCATCACGAAGAACTGCTCGTGTTATGACCAAAAATAATAACACCATATTCACGAAACAGAATCACAGTTTGACATATTTTCTTATAACTTATAAGTATGTAAAGCTTACGTTCAATTGTTCAGTATTCTGCTTGTCCAAGAGCTTAAAAAACGAAGAGCTCATATAAGTATTAATTTTTATTATTTAATATTACCAGAGCACACTGACCTATTCTTTCAACAAGTCAAACCCTGGTGGTGGTTTTGAACCCGCAGATTTCGTGACGTTAAAGTTTAATTCATACTGTTGGTCCACACCGAAGTACGAGTCACACATGATGTACAAGGAGCAACTCCATCGACCTGTTCAACAATAAAGTAACGTTAAAAGACGTTCTTTTGAGCCAGGCTATTGCTATAAGCACCAGTATATAATAAAAGTTCTTTAAGTATCCAAGCATTAAACATTACCTATGACAGTCGGAGTAGTTAATGCCAGTTGTGTCTGAGCTTGCTTCCTAATTCCGGCGAACCTTTTCAGCGCCACCACTTCTTGGGTTTCGCAGTCACCCAATATCAGAAACCAACTCTCATCTTTTGGCTACAAAACAAAATGAAACAATATTTGGCAACCTTCTGGGACATAACCTCCAGAAACACGTTAACATGAAATACAATCCAGTTTTCAAACTACAGTGCTTGGCCAACACGCTTTGTGTCAGCTGCAAACCCAACCTGTACTTTAACCTAGTTAATGTCGTATAAAGTTGAACAACCTTACAATTAGATACAATAACAACTTTTAAAAAACGCCACTTACTTTAGGAAATTTTGAAGCGTGGACTTTCATATCCTTCGGAGACATATTCAACCTCTCGAAACCAAGTCGTAGTACGACGTCAGTTGCAGGTGGCACGTCCATCCAAACTTTTGCCCCAGTTTTACTTGTGTAAGGCAAAACCGCAGATCTTCCATCAAACTGCACATCAATGTCCACCGCCACGGCAGGTATTTCATGGAGAATCCGGTAAATCTAAAACGTGCAGGAAAACGTTGAGTCATATGAACTTATGGTCTTTAATTAACTTACCATTCTACCAGTTGAAATTATGTATTAATTTATATCAACAAGTTTTACTTTTACTGTAATCTTAATGTGAAAAATAGTAAAAATAAAAACGTACCGTATTAATCTCATTGGATTCTAAATATGGCCCTAATGTTACATCGAGAACGCTGGAATCACTTTTGGTTTTACTTTGAAGTTGGGGAATAGTGTATACGTGCAATTTCCTTACTAAGACTGCCGATTCTTGTTCATTAATATAAGGCAGAGACATAAAATCATCGTCCTGTAAAAACACAAATTATGCTTTAAAAAATACACACAGGCTATACTTTAGTAGCAGGTGTTTAATTTTGATCGAAATGGTTGTCAACAATCAGTCACATACCTCTAGCCACCGAGCTTGAACAATCATCTGAATCAAGTTAATACAGTTGAGTGTCGGACACAACCAGCCGTTTTCTGCGCACGCATCGATCATTGCCTGCAAAATCCTTAGTGCCTGATCTAAAACACTTTTCAAGTCAGTGTAATAATCAGAGCTCGGAAGATGCTTTCTTGACATATGACACTGAAGAAGAAGATTAGCTTTAGTGTGTGGCGAGTTGTAGGTCCCTGCCGCTACTTCTAATGGGCACGTTTTGGCGAGTTCTTCATTTAAAATGTCTTCGTTGTGCCTAACTGGTAATTGACTATACTCATAAACGTCGCATAAGAGGGTCAAAACATCTTGGAGAGTCAAAACTGGGTTAAGTCGATCTCGAAATAGTTGCATCGTTTGGTGAGATAAATAATAATAGGCCGCAATCCTGCCAAAGGAAGAAGGCTCCACTGTACGTAGGTCCTTCAGGAGTTCCACAAACAATTAAATTAAATCGATATTAAATCCATCGCAGTATTGGTAAATACGTGTATTAACAATAAATAAAGGATCTTACATCATGTATGTGCAAACATGAAGCACTTTCTAAAACTCCAAATGCTCGTGTGATCAAGTTACTCAAATACTCATTAACCGTTTTAGAATCACTTGATGTCAAATTATAGTACGATGGGTTCTGCAGAAGTCGTCTAAAGAAGTAAGTGCATGTCAAGTAATCCATTGCTTCTTGTGTGCTACTAATAGTTCCAGCGACTACTTCAGCATTCAGATGGTCAGGAAGGACGTCCAGCAAGGAACTTTCAACGGGAAAAGGTTCGTACAAGAACTTCTTGTAAAAATTCTTTTTTTGGTCATGAACCAATACAACTGCGACCCCGTTATCGTCAAACTGTGGTCTTCCAGCACGACCCATCATTTGAAGCACGTCTGTGATAGGCATGTCTACGTATCGATGGGTCTTCCCGTCGTAGTATTCCGTGCCTTTGATCACAACCAGGTGAGCTGGAAAATTCACACCCCATGCCAACGTTGCTGTTGCAATTAGAATCTGGATTTTTTGGTTGACAAACAACTCCTCTACAACTTTCCTATCATTTTCGTGAAGACCAGCATGGTGAATTCCAATACCAAAAGCGAGTGTAAGTTTGAGATTTGGTTCCTTGATGCGTGCAATAATTTGTTCCATCTCGTATTCGTTCATGTGAAGCCACTGCTTGGGATTCCCTTCCCCCGCTAGATAAGCTATCAAATCCAGAGCTGTAAGACGAGTTTGTCGACGCGAAGAAACAAAAACCAGAGATGGTTTTGATGGTGAGTGTTCACGGATTGACTAATATAACATTCAAGAACATATTCATAATCCAAAAATGCCAAATGTATTCTATTTTAATTTAGTTAGCCAGTTTGTAACCTACTCGTACCTGAAACGTTGGTTTGTTCATTGTGGCCATCCGGGGACAGTAATGTTTTCCGGGGAACCCTTGTATGTGTACCTGAATAGGAACTGGTCGAACGGAAGGTCGGAAATTGAAAAGCCCGAATACCCCTTTTATTCCAAGCCAATCTGCTAAGTCTCTCGCGTTGGCCAAAGCTGTTGAGAGTCCAATTACTCGCAAATTCCGTTGAGTATGTTGACTAATGAAATTGGTGCGAGAGACTATAACTTCCAAGACAGGACCACGGTCTTCCCCAAGTAAGTGGATTTCATCAATAACAATTAAACTCACAGCCTAACACATAAAACATTATAGTCATTTTCAATGTCACTTGTTTCTATTAGTCAATACTCCAATAATATTAACTATTAACCTAGGTTTGTTCACTCTACGCTTGCAATTAGCACAATTTATGTCAATCTGTCAGATGGTTTGGCCAGAAATTGTGTACTATAAACACTTGATGTCGTCAAATGGGGGTAAATAAAAGACAATATTTGAATTTTACCTGAACATAACTTCGAGTTTGCCAGCTTCTACTAATACCGTCCCATTTTTCTGGAGTTGTGACGATCACATCTGATGCGGCAATGGCTCTTGCATCAGGCGTCACATCCCCGGTCAACTCCACAACTTTCTTCCCTAAGCGTCGCTCAAACCGATCTTTCCAGTCAATTATTCGTTCACGTACTAATGCTTTCAATGGGGCTATGTAAACAACCTGCGAGTATCAATGAATGTGAACAATAAGGAATAAATAACAACACTTGATTATCTCACAAACATAGTTTACAAGTGTTGGGTTACCTTTGTCCGAGGGTAGACTTTAAATACCCTAAATATAGCCATTTCCGCTGCAATTGTCTTTCCTGAACCCGTCGGTGCACCAACCAAAGCGTTTGTATCAGAATGGTACAAACAGTGGAATATTTGGGTTTGAATAGCGTTAAAGTAATCGAAACGGGACGAATAGAGATTCTCAAACCGAGTATCTTTTAGCGCAGTGATAGGCAGGGGTTCCAAATCTAAAAGGTCTGTATGAGGTGGGTAGTCTTCGGGTAGAATCAGATTTTGAAAGGACACTGGAAATACTTGAGTGCAACCCAAGAACCGGTCAGAAACAACGCGAATTAAATACTGAGTAGGAAAGGGCTCCTGAATGGGTATGGTGAAGATTAGATCTTGAGGTTCTTTTCTCATGACCTATAAAAGAGAAACCAATATAAAATTCATAACGGTCAGTAAGGCAAAGTACCTCACTTGTCAATGCGTATACATAAATAACAGTTATACAAAACCAAAACTTACGTGTTTTTTGCCAAGAATAAAATACTCGTGGTGATACATATAATTATCTTCCGGATTTTCTACCCAAATCCAAAAACTTTCTGCTACATTCCCGTGCATGCGATCGTTCCACCTGAATAATTAGCCGACAATTAAAACTATTTCGTAAGCACAAAATGTGGGCATAATCTGTTATAAACCAAACATTAATGCAATTTTTACCATACTTAAATACTTTACCTAAAATCTGGCCTTATAATTAATTTCACTCGCAGCACAGTCCTTGTAATCGGCTGCACCGACACTTCACAATCCAGCTGTGGAAATTCTTCAGCACATCTCTTCACAGTTGCACCCATCCGCTTGTGATGTATCCAAAGGCCAATCTCGTCAGCATTAGTTTCCCGAAGGGTATCAATCGAAATCTTCTTCTTTTCTAGTTTTTCCTGTATCTCTACTCCAATGTGCTTATGCTGCCTTAGAGGATGAGAAAAGTCCCACAACTGCTGATCTAACATTTTACTGAATTCCAAAAATCTGCCCGCTAGTAAAGGATTATTTTTACGAAGAACTACTTCGAAGTATCCTCTGCATATTCTGATGGCATTCTAAAAATAGGAACAATATTTTAAGGTTCAATGATATTATACACATACATACAATACACTATGTGCAAACATTGGGAGAAAATCCATACTCGAGCGTTAAAATAAGTACTGTTGTTTTACTTGAATTATGTACTGCTGGTCGGACACTAGAGAGAATGACTTAATAAATCCTCTTGAAATATAAGTCTGTAAAAGAATATTGACTTTCCCGTGCACATTCTCTGAGCCACCCCACACTTTCAGATAGCAATATTCTTTCGTGAGGTCATCGAGCTCATCCAGCTCTTCGTCCCGAACTTTGACTTGCTCAAACTCACTAGCTTTTGAAATCATCATGAGAATCAGATCATGTGCCATAACCGGGGATATAATTTCATTGAAGGTTTCGATGGTATCATATTTTATGTAGAAATGACTAGCAGTCCGACCCATATCTGTGGTTACAGAAATTAAAATATGTTGTTGTTATTATGCCTGTGATTATCCAGCTTTGTTTTTTGAATTTTAAGAATTGTAAGAACGAAAAGATTTTAAAATTATTAAATCTGAGTACTGAAACATGGAAGAAATCATTTTACCTGTGGAGTGCAAATATTCTGTTCGTTCATCGAAGCGTATCATTTGGGCTTTTTCTAAATTTCTTGCACTTTCTACGACCAACTCTCTCCTCTTTATATCCAAATTCGGGTCATTCTAGCGAAAAAGAAAGAAACATCACATCATTTTCGTACCATGTTATATATTCGTATATAAATAAATACAATTCGGTTAAATTACTTGTGCCTCCTGGTACTGAACCCCATAAAGTACAGGGTTTCGTCTCATACGAATGTATAAATAAGTATACATTAGCCATTCCATAGCTTCCTCGACATTAGTTACGGAACCCAACGAAACCTGCTCACGCAATTATTACAGATGTAATTACATAATTGAAGTTTATTCCCTTTCTTCAGTCATCAATTTTTTGCTAAATTTCTGAAACATACATACCTCTGCGTTTAAGTTATCGGCAAAGTATTTAATGAAACTACTCTCAATCGGATATTGATTTGTGAGCATGCCTAAATAATGAGAAAGTTTATCATGTGTTGTAATTATAGTGCCATGCCCTTCAGTGTCGAATTGAGGCCGACCAGCACGCCCAAATATTTGAAGAACATCCAAAATTCCTAAATCCACGAAGCTTCCACGCTGCGCATCGTATATTTCTGTTCCCTGAAAGCATAGTAACAGTAACATGATTTAAATAACAAAAATCAAATGCTATCCTATCTCCTCCAGAACCCTAAGAATCTCCCATACTTGAATCTCATCAATACAAACAAGAGTTTAATAGAAATAATTAGTGTTACTACCTTAATTACAACAGCATGAGCAGGAAGATTTACTCCCCAAGCTAATGTTGCCGTACAGACAAGGACCCTGCACAATCCATCCCCGAAGTATTTCTCTATCAAATTCCTGACCGAAAAACATTTAAATTATTAGCGCGGTTCAGGATAATAATTTTACTGCTGCTTTTATTTGATTTACAAGTAGATGGTTTCGCTTACCTATCACTCCGAAGCATTCCTGCATGATGTACTGCAAAACCATATTGAAACAATTCTGCTAATTTCTTGTTCCGAGAAGCAGTAAGAGCCTTCAGGGCTCTTCCGTAATCACTGGAGGATTCGCCACTCCCTTTTATAGAAAAAGTGTCAAGCTGGCCTTTATTAGCTCCCATTTCGATTAGAGTTTGAGCTGTCTTTAATGTAGCATTCCGAGCATGCACAAACACCATGACCTAAAGGAAACAACCAGTATCATCTCATTTTTCTACTTCTTGAAGTACATGAACAAGATTAGCAGATTTCTCTATTCCTGCCATTTTAAACAAAGTGTAAAGTTATTACCTGATGACCACGCTTAACCATTTGGTAAACTTTCTCGTAGCATACCGATTCCATTTGTCGATGCTGTTCCTGGATTCCAATGGCCTTGACACCTACAAAAGTCTGACCTAATGGCACGGGTCTAAATCTTGAGTCAAAGTAATATAAACCTTTCGGATTGACTCTGAGAAATTGAGCTACATCTTTGTAATTTGGGAGCGTAGCCGAAAGTCCAACAATTCGTATCATCCTTTGGGAACTTTCAACTTGTCTCAGTGTTCGCGCCACCAAGGATTCTACCACTGGTCCTCGATCCCCATGGAGTAAATGAACTTCATCAATAATTAGAAGCTTCACAATTTGACTAAGTCCGACGTCACCAGTAGATTTTCGAGTTACCACGTCCCACTTTTCTGGAGTAGTGATTAACATCTGAGTTTGTGCAATTTCTGTTTTTGTCAGTTGCATGTCTCCAGTCAATTCTCGCACTTGAATTCCCAATGGAGAAAGGCGCTTAGAGAAATTGGCAGTCATTTCGGCGGCAAGAGCCTTCATTGGGGCTACGTATACAATCTGCGTGATGACATTATACTTAGTTAAAAAAATACATACATTCATACATAATATTTAATTTATAATCCAAAAGTTTCGCAAATTATGAATTCAAGCCATAAAGGCACAGTAAAATGGGGGAGAAATACAACCAAAGACTAAATGTTTA
This sequence comes from Disparrhopalites patrizii, assembly GCA_034698585.1. Classification (NCBI taxonomy): domain Eukaryota; kingdom Metazoa; phylum Arthropoda; class Collembola; order Symphypleona; family Sminthuridae; genus Disparrhopalites; species Disparrhopalites patrizii. The sequence continues at coordinate 14,093 of JAQGBT010002021.1, forward strand.
CCTTGAACTGGTCCTTGAGAATAGTTCCTGCTTCAGTGTTCTCGTTGATGCAATGAAGGACGGAAAGTAAAGCAATATTTGTTTTACCTGCTCCCGTTGGAGCACAAACTAGCATGTTCTCGTTAGTATTGTAGGCTGTATCATATACCATGGACTGAATCCTGTTTAGCTGTTTCATACCTTTGAAAACTTTCTGGGCCGTTTCATCCAACTCAGAAATAGCTTTAAGAGGTCTAGCTTCAACCTCTGGTGGCGGTCTCGTTTTACTTGCCGGCATATCGATCTCTTCGTAGTCAGATGTTTGAGTTCTTTTAGCGCTTTCAGGCAAAACCATTTTTGCTCCAGAGATACACCCAGCCGTTTTTTTAACGGCGGCAAACTGATCGTATACATTGGGATAATAACCACCGCTCAATTCCGTACCTACTCCCCTGGTGGCAAGAGATTCTTGAATAGCATAACATGTTTGGATTCTATTTCGCATGTTCTCTCCCGTTTGAACTTCAGCCTGGAGTATCTGACTAGAATACGCGTTTGCCAAATTATTAATGCCATGCTTTTGCGCCTTTTTATCCTCTTTGCGATAAAGTTTCTCCAACAACTTCTCTTCAGCAGACTGAATTTTTACACCAATCACTGGGTGAGCTTGAGAAGTATTTCCAGCTAAGACTTGATTTCGTATAGCCTGAGCGACAGCCTCTTCTCTATTGATTTGTTTGACAACTTCCGCACGGTTAGAGAGCAACTCCGTAATTAATTCGATACGATCAAAACCCAGGAGATCGAAGAGGAATTCTTGTATTTGATCGTCGCTGCGTTCGGAAATTAAATTGCCTATCAAAGCATCCAGAATATCCTCATTTCCGACTAAATTCAGCAGATATGTTCGATCCCACTTTGTCGACTCCTTGCTACTGTTGGAGTGTTTGCTATTTTCAGTAATTGACCTAAATTCACCCGATGAGCTCAAACTACGACTTGAAGGTTCTTCTCCGCATTTCGCTAATAGTTGATCTTCGGTCATTTGAAACAACTTCTCAATGCATTCATCCTCATTTTTTACTTTTTTTTGTACTCCAGGAAGGCGGGATAAATCCACCAGTTCATGAGGGAAACTACTCAAATCGTAAGGTCGTGGAATTTTGTTGGAAAACTTTAATAATCCATAAGGGAATAAAGCTTTATCATCGTCTTCGTCTTCATCTAAACTCCTGCATAAACAAATTAAATCATTCTACAAGTTAAGCTGGAATTTGAGTACGGCTTTTACCTTATATACGTTACTCCTTGTCGGGATTTGATTAGTTCAGCTAAGTTTACAGGTTGTCTTTCCGGAAGAGGAACTGCTATACTATATTGGCCGTCTTCTGATACTGACACATTACGAAGATATTCAGTGAACCGCGGGGGTCGATACTCTTTGCTGGGGTTATGCATCATATCAAGAATTTATACCTGTAAACAAATGTTTTCACTTCGAATGTATGGCGAATACTGTGGATTTAAATATTGAACTTCAAGGTGTTATTATACCGGCATGAGGCATGATTTTGTTAGTGCTCAACTTACCCTCAAAACAGCTGTACGTGAAATAGTATGAAGGGAAAACAGCCTTGATTTCCACTTTGGTAAGCCGAACCACACTGTCGCAGGCAGACTATAAGGAAATCAAAAAATGAACTACCCATGAGAAATTGATTATGACTCATTAATCTAGTCAACGTTTACACGTTTACACCGGTGATACTGAATTTTTAGAACCATGCACAAATATGTATTTGTATACAATAAATAATAATTAATTATCTGTAGAATATGTATACCTTAAACACCTTTCCGTATTTTCAATGGTGACGTCAGCACTTAAGTGGCTATACGCTATACGTTTCACCGTTTCAAGAGCTAATCGTTGACGGATTTAAAAATAATAATATTGTGTAAAAATAAAAATAAACGATACGTTTACGTACAACCTCGTCCCGACTTGACAGATGATCTTTTTTTTTTTTAGCGAAAATCGGTTATTTCCTTCAAAAAGTACTTATACAAATAAATACTATATAAAAGTTCCAGTTGGTGACAGATATTGGGTACAAAGTGCGTTAATTTACACTATCTGTTGCCGTAATTTAGCTGGAAATGGAGAAAGTATTCTGGAGATGCAACCCTGAATGCAGCAGGTGATTATTTACAAAAAATAGGAGGAAATTAATCGATATTTTTGAGAAAATGAAAACAAAATTTTAAATGGGAAAATCCGACGTTTGGCGTATTTTCGACTTTGCCGCGAGAATTCGCCGGCGGAATTTCAAAATATAAATCATGTGTCTGCGTGCGGAGTTGCAGAGTGCAGACGTGCAGAGTTGCAGGTTGCAGAGCTTAGGCAGAACACCTGCTGCGGAAAATAGTAAGCGAAAATGCTGCATGCCATGTGCTAAATAAAACATTAACGTTTTCCGAAAAACGAATTGCATAATTAAAAAATTATCAAACGTTCAGTTGACGTGGGTCGTTTTCGCTGGTAAAACTTAATATTCTTAAATTCATATAGATTTAATTTGCTTGAATTTTTCTGAATCCTGGGACTCACAGGCTGTGGGCTCTCTCATTTCAGTTTTGAGTTGAAGAATTTTTTGACTCTGTGGAATTCGGTGTGTTTTCTTCTTTCAGATTGACTCGAAATGACCTCCAAAGGCACAATCATCCTTTCTCGATCCGGTAATATTTCCAGAGGTCCGCGGATTCCTGGAGTATTTCCTGCTTCTAGATTCGGAGAGCAAGTTTTGTCCACTGGAATTCCGTCCTTAGATTCCTACCTTGGAGGCGGAGTGCCCGTGGGTTCAATTTGTATTTTAAGTAAGATGTTTTTTAAATATAGGTATTTGTACATTTGTTATTTGTTCAAAATGTATGGATTGTATAGAATCTTGGTAACGGCTTCATTTGAGTCTGGAACCAGTAGGCGTAATTTGTGTATTGTGTTTTTACGTAGGGGACACTTATCCATGCCGGTACGCAGATTTAATCCTGAAATGTTTTATTGCGGAAGGAGCTTTATACAACCATAACCTCTATGTGGCTTCCGACACCGTTTCGCCAGCAGTATTTGCAAATGAATTGCCGGCATTAAGAAAGAATGCTAATACAGAAGACCAAAGGGATAATAATCCTAGTAATTCCTCGGGGAGTTCGGATGGTAGTAACTTGAAAATCGCATGGCGTTATGGCGTAGCTACGTCGCCGGCAGTTGTCAAAGGTCAAAAGGAAGCTAAGTTTGAGTTCAAACAAAAAACATCGGTGACAGCCCTGGGAAAAGCGAATCTCGTCACATCAGCTGCGTGCCAGTCCCTGGATCTATCACCACCAAAGACGGTGGATTTGTTGCAGGAAATTGCCGCAGTTGCCTCACCTTTCATTATCGGGAGTCGGAGTGGTTTAGAAAAACGACAAGTTACAAATATTTTGAGGATTGCCATTTCTCATTGCGAGGACCAAGTGCTGAACCCAAAGTTCATGCTCGGATTGAGGTCCATTGTTCGCCGAACCAACTCATGTGCCGTCATTACCTTGTCCAATTTCAATTTTTCCAGTTTTTGTGCTGATAGGGCGCTCGATTTCGCAGATCACATCATTCGGTTAGAAGTAATTTTGGATGAAAATAGGAAAGCGGAGCTTGGTGATGTGGATGGGGTTTGCGAGATGACTAGATTGGCTTCTGTAAATAGCATCAAGCCAAATGAATTACCACGGGATTTAGGGTTTTCTTTTCGGAATAAACGTCTTACTTTTCAGGTAGTTATTTTAGTCATCTTAATTTTGAGCATAAGATAGTCCTCTAGAACTCGGATTTGGCATTATCAAACATTTATGCACCGATTATTTGAGCTTGATCTCTTTCTTTGTGAACAATTTCAGGAGTTACATATACCTCCAGAAGGAGAGAATACTACACAACGAGAAACAAGCTCCAGGCAAGTACATGTTTCTTCCAGTCCTTCCTGCGGTGCTACAGTTAAAGGGAAATCTATTGATTTTTAAATACCAGATTTTGAATAAAAAAGAACTTTCTCGTTCTGTATTTTTTTAATTTTAAAGTCCTGACAACAGACCATACAAAAAAGTGATTAGCATTTATTGCTTTATTGCACACATCACAGACAAATGCTTAAAATTTCCGAAGTAAGTTTGAGTTGTTATTCAAACAGCTGTAAGCTACGGAGAACTTAAGTAAAATCGTGCAAATTCGGGAACACTTTCGCGGACATTAATTTACATACATTGAAGAAGCTAATTCATAATAAATGGATTATTTCGTTATAATTATTAGGTTTTACTTTCAGCACCCTAAAAAAACACTCGAATTTTGATGAGCATTCTGCTGAGCGAATTATACATGCTGATCGTTAGAAACTTGTGGCATCCTTTAACGACAGCGCCTGTCATATGTACTTCCTTGCACACAATTTTTCTTGAATGAGCAATAACCAGTTCAGAATGACCGCACACCTCACAAAATTCAAATAAATAGTAGGCATTTTTTTCGTCAAATGTCTATGATCACGAAGACTTCAGCGTAGCCATCTTCTTCGTGGACTTGCATATTCGAGTAAGTAATGGCTTTTACCTCCGTCCCTTGGGGGTGCTTGGCTAGATCAAAAGTTTCGCCATGACCGGTTGCTAAAATTTTGAAGTTTTCTCTGTCGAAGCTTGTAATACTTACTTTCTGTCATGACAAACAAAATTGTTACTCAACATTGCATTTTGATGTCAATGTGCAAACGCGAAAACATACTATACTGAAGATACTACACTATATGCACCGTACAACATTGATTTCTTCGAAGAAATTGCTTACCCTAGCTATGAAAAATGGGTCAGCGCTAAAAATGAAGAGAAATTCGTCCAAAAACCCGAATAACAGAGATAGCAGGTCGTGTCCTTGAGCTTGTATTTGTTCCGACCCCAGATTATCCACCGTTTCAATATCGGTCATATAGGCAAACATGGCCATGGCACACTGTTCAAACGCCTCCTGTAAATTGTCTCCCCAGGCATGAAGTCTGTCAAGTATACAACAAAAATACATTAAATAGAAAAACACATATTTGTCAACTTCAATTCGTCACTTTTACTCCCAGCATCCTTGTATATTTATCCGCATTGCATCGCTTATGTAATTTCCAACTTACTGAACATCTGCGGTGTGATCCAAATCTGGGTGAGGAAAAATACACACAACAAAACCATTAATGGTCACATGTTAACTCCTTCCAATTCGATTTTTACATGACCCTTAAATACATACATCAAAAATGTCAAAAGTATATAGTCATTTTACATTCATATTTCTTTGCAGGGAGTTCCTGGATCTGCAATTCCCCACTGGTGGAACTGGTAGGTGTTTGCGACGACGTGTCGTAATCTGCATCGCCATCTCCCGCGTCCGACATCCTATCAACAAGTTACGTGAAACCCAACGATTCCAAAAATTGAAGAGTCGGAAATGTAAAATGTCAATCCGAAAATTTTCCGATTCTTAAACAATCTCCGTAGCAGTCCAATTTTATTTCACGCACGTATTCCTGCAAGAAATTACAGTTCAAACTTAATCCTCTGCAACCTGAGAAAACATTCAATCTCAATTGAAGCACTCTTGCACATTTCCGAAAACCCAGTTCAAACAATCTCATTATCTCATATAGGTCGATTTTACGATGTTTCCGTTTTCCCACCATCCTCACGAACATCATCTTCCACATGAACTCTAATTCTTAGCTAAAGGAACCAAATGGCACAATTTGTTTGGAACCAATCCAGGGAGAAACCACCCACCTTTTATCACGGTTTTCATTCTTTTCAATTCCGTCGATTGTCCGTTGGCTTGCTCAGTACTGTCGTAATTTTCTACCCACGTTTTATTGAAACTCGACCTTCCGAAATCGGTTCTTTGCCGAGAAAATCCTTCTTCTGAAAGGAAAATACGATCATGGTTTCACATTATTTAAACACGAATTAATTATGCTGGGAAATGTACGACTTACCCAAATAATAAATTCGGGACTTGTCCTCCGAATTGGAGCACAAAGAACTCACGGATTGCTCCCGGATTTCGGCGTGATGGGCAAAATTAGGAGGAACTGGAGAACTGAACAACTGCAGGAAGATGCTGGGTGAGATGAGGACGAGGAGCAGAGAGAAAAGAAAAAATATAGTGAAAAATGGAGAGAAAACGTAGTGCCGATGATTCAAATAATTCACCGCAATTTCGAGGAGCCGCAAGGACCTCTTGTCCTCCCTCGCACAGTCAGCCTCACTCTGACGTTCTACGCAATCCTTTTGCGTCTTTTAATGAACAATTTCTCCAGAAACTCCAGATCCCCAGCTTTCTCCTAGTTTTTTTTTTATATCTTGATTCCCTGATATTTTTCAAGAACCTTTTGAGCATGTACCCACCCGGAGTTTTCCTTTAGGATCCAAACACTCCTCAAAGAATGTTTTCTTTTTGTTGCTTCACGTTCCTTCGTTTTTTTTTTCTCCCTGGAGAAAGTAAGACTTTTCTCCCTTCGGAAGAAATCCCCGAATAAGAAGGGGAAGAAATGGAGATGAAAGAGAAGCTTTTGAAAGATGCATTAAGGACCCCAGCAAAAAAAAAAACATCCTGGACAAAAGCCGCTTTGTAATGTATACGGAGAAAGGGAGGGAGTTCTCCAGCACATTCTCTCTCCAGTATATTTATTTCCATCTTCCGCTCCAATGCCATGGGAAGAGGGCTTTGTCAGAGGAGACGCAATACGTACTTTCCCCAACGATAATTACATCACTTACCAGTTACCACTGTCAGGTCCATGCGAGAGTGCACGGAAGTCAACTGGAATGAGTTGGAAATGTTATTCTAACAAATCTAACGTCTATATATGCCTTGTATCAATGCGGAATATGCATTTGGCTGTCGTGGAAAGGAAATGTTTTCATGTTATTTAAAATCGATAAGTCATCAAAATTATCTCCTTTTGTGTGTAAAAATATATGAATTGTACTCATGCCACTTTATTTCCCCAGAATAATTCCCACTCCCACGTATTTGCATTGTGGGAAAGCTACAAAGGATTCCCTTCGCCTTGATACTTACACATTTACAGTAAACAAGGGGATCGTATGGACTTCTTTACACAGATTACCTTCGGAGGCACTCCGTAGCTTCTGGAGAAGATTTCTCCAGGAAAAACGGAATCAAATATGTTAAGTTCCTCGCAGTTTTCATTCCAGGACGGGACCAATGCCATCACATGAAAAATATTCGGTATGGAAGTTGAAAAACATTTTTACTTTTACAGAATGCCCAGGGATATGATCAGATTTGATTCCTTTTGCCCAAAAAATCGTCTCCAGATGATTCTATTACGGTCATAATGTAGTCAATTCGGCACTTTGTATTCTGTCTATGTCTTCCTTATTACACTTCCATCTCATTTCTTCCTTTGTGTGTGTCCCAAAAACTTGTGCTTTCCTCCTCTTTTTGCCGGAGAAAGCCTCTGTGATCATTCATGGGCGGAGAAATAATTTGGGGGATAATGGAATCGAGGCTTTTTGGAAGTGACTAGGTACATGGAGATACACGTATAAGTCTAATATATAGACACAAAAAATTACAATACAAACAAAAATATGTACAAACACAATACACATGATTGTACAGTTAGGCACAAAGAGATCCATTAAATGGTCAACATAAAGCTACTATATGAGATGACACGGGTTTTATTATCAAATTTTGGATAACGTGAATCCCTGTACAAACAGTGATTGACTAATTGGCATTATTGATATTATAGTGGCAATATTAGTACATACCAAGTTCTTCCTTGTCGGAGGTTACACTGATTGACATTGGCATTTTTGCTCCCATACAAATATCCCTAAATGTGTATACAAAATACATTTGTACATCAGAATACTTGCTATTCTGATGCTTCATATTGGATATCTGGTAAGGTTGACTGGTGGTATTTTTTTTATATTTTGTCCTTTTTCGTGTTTTTCCATTTATTTTTTAAGTTCAATCTGTATGTTTTTCCATTCTTTACATTTACCATACCATATTACCTTTCTTGCATGGTTTTCCCGTTCAAATTGCATGTTTTTAAAAATTCAAATGGCATGTTTTTCAATTCAAATGGTATGTTTCGCAATTCAAAATGAAGGTTTTTTTTAATCCAAAATAGCATTTGTTCAAGAAGTCTCAGTTTCCCCGTCCTCATCCACCTCTTCGATGACGCCCAGAGGGTTGGTGATGGGATTGCAGTAGGGAGAAGTACTGACGTAGAGTCTTTGTTGGTGTTTGGGTTGATTTGCTCCTCCTAATCCACCTCCCAATCCAGCTCCATGTGCCCCGCCACCTCCAACAAGGCCATAACCCTCGTTTCGATGACATATTTGGGCAGCCGTAATTTTCTTGAATGGAGGCTGGGGCAAGTACTTGGGCATTATCTCCTCGCCCTTCGTCCTCGACTTGGAGGCTTTGGGTCTCATGGGCATGAAGACGGCGTTGCTCCCGGTGATGTCGGCGGGGAAGAAGGGATGAGGCGGATTATTTTCCCCTCCGGAGGAGGTGAGGACGGTCGTGTCGGAGGCGGAAATACCTTTCACGCCCCCACCGCAACCCACAACCAGATTCCCGCTCCGGTGCATCAATTTCTTCGTCTGATGGGAGTACAACAATTGTCTTTCCAATTCCAGGGCCTCGGATTCTGTGGGGGAGACGAGTATCTCCAGGGTCTCCAGTCTTTCCTCCTCCTCCTTATTATTTTCTCCAGATTTTTCCTCTTCCATTATTCCCACGGACTTCATGCTGTGGCTGTAATGGTTATTGTGCTTTTTCCTATTGTTTCCACTCAGGTCATTCTCGAGGAGGTGTGAGGCGGAGGAGGAGGAGGAAGAGATGAGAAGGGAATCCAGGGCCAGTTGAGTGTCGGAGCAGCAGCAAGCCTTCTTCCTCCTCTCATCAATATCCATTTCATCTTCCTTTTCTTTCAACAGTTTTTTTAGTACTTTTTTTTAGTTTTAATTTCCCATGGAACAATGTGTACATTGTATACATATAAGGTGTATTAGTACAAAAAAAAATGGGATTGTCGCAGGGACCGAAAGGGTTATTGTTACGGTCATGAGAAAAAAAGTTTTTTAGGCTTCTTTTTAATGTGTAAAAATATACCAAGTGCTGGAGATTCTATTGAGAAAGATTCCATAAAAGACAAGAGCTTGCTTAGGGCTATTACCTCTGTCCTCATTAATATCCAAAGGGCCCAGCGCACCCGCCATTGCCACCGAATCGTCCGATGGGTTCTCCATTATCCTTTACGACTCTCTCGCCCAGCACTTTTCCAGCCACGGAGACAATATATGGAGAATGGAGGAGTCCAGCTTGGCTGGAAGTAAATGGAAGCTGCGAGGAAAGCAAAGGGAGAAATGTGAAAAGTATCGAAAATCGAAACAATGGTGACCGTATAAAAGGAAAGTCCTTACTTAAGCACTTTCTCCGGACTTTCCGCGTTTCCGCAGGAGAAAGTCATTTGAAAAAAGCATTTGAGCAATTCATTTTGATTTCTACGACTTACCAAGATTTTTTTGCTTTCACTAGTAAATAAAGGAATCCTGTGTGTATGGGCTCGGGCCACTGCTCCAGTTTTTAGCAAGGACTTTCTCCGTAGTCCTACCTTTTTTTCTCACATCTCCAATGAAATTCGAGCCGGAGCCCACACATGGTTAGTCCTGAGGAAAGCACTTTTTTGTTGATTTTTCTGGGAGAAAGTGCTGGTGCTTGGGCTTTCTCCGGTAATTTATTATTGCTCTTGCCTCTTTGTTATATCTGCTGCTGCTTGTGCTTTCTGGTTTCCCCCCACTTTATCCTGATTTCCCATTCCATAATTCCAACCGCTTCCCGGTATTTCAAATTCCAATCCAAACAATCCCTAATTCCATAGACCCCCAACAACAAAAAATGAAATAAACATTTAGTACATAATAAAATAATAAATATGTATTATATTAAATGTACAGTATAATATTATGTACATATACATACATATATTATACAATACGAAATACAAGATTGCCATTTAATTTTACTTCGCTTCGTTGACCAGATTGCAATTTTGTCGTCGCAGAAAAAATATGACAAAAAAATGAAACTACATTTTTATTTCACGATCATTTATTTCTCACTAAATCTAAATTTTTACGGTTATTTCATCTGTCGCATCAGTGCGTCCCAAAAGCCAGCGATGAGTTCGTTACGCGTTGCATTTTTTTCTGATCTTCTTGTCAATTTAGTTTGCTGTATTCTATATTGCTATTTGCGATATTGCGAATAAATAAATGTTTATTATCTTTCTCTTTTTCACAAAAAAAAACAATTTATTCGTAGATATCGATGTCATAGAATTAAAGATAATTGTTTTTGTTACTGTTTTACCCCCTCAGAGAAATAGAAGATTAGTTTACATAAATATGTATATTTTTAAATTTCCTGCTCAAGAAATAAAATGGGACGAGAAAACCATGTGTGTTTCTCCTTCTCAGAAATTCTGGCTTTCCTATGAATAATCCTAGACGAAAACAAAAAATGAATGCACTGAAACACGTAAATGTGCACATTTCTCTTGCAAATACGCATCTACTACATCTCCGAAGGTCTTTTCCTTTGCCAGTTCGCCGGTGAAGCAGGATGAATTCCCCGCAGATATTATTCAATACTGCAAAAAAAAAAAAAAAATTCACAGACGTTCTTCTCCACGAAAGCTTCCCGGGGTTATATATGTAAACAAACAGAGAGAGGCTGGAGAAAACATACATACATCAATATTGCCCAGACTTCCCTAAAAAAAGGGTAGAAGTCTTTTCTGTGAAAGATCAGAACATTCTGGGTTCCAAGAGGCAGAAGTGGCGAGGCTGGAACATTGGGTGTGTATGCAATATCCGCAGAATCATCTGGCTTTAGTCATCTTCCGCATTTCCCACACGCGGACCAGACAACCGGAAAAGTAGAAAAAAATGAGAAAAAATAGGGAGGAAATATTTTCGTGGATAACTCTTCCTTTCCCTCTACCTTTGATCTTCCAATTTACTTTCCCATCCATTTTCCCCTCTTTTGTTTGCCTCCTTTTTATCCGGTTTGCAACCAAATAAATTTCCTTCCAGACAGTCATTTTTCCAGAGACAATCATACAAAATGTTGTACATTCCGTGTCTGAATCACTTTATAGAACAGAAACGCAAAAATGGGGAGGGGGAAACGCTTTAATATTTTATTCTTCAGTATATTTCTCGAGGAGATCATATTTTTATTTCTGGGAAAATATGTAGATACAAAGTCTTTTCAAGTGAAACATTTGAGAGGTGCGGGAACTTCTGCCAAGCCTGATGTCATTTCCTGAATTTCCTCCCTACCCTATTTGTCTCCAAAAAAGAAGCTTTAAAAGTGTTGGCTCGTAAAAGTTGGCATGCATTAAGTAAATTACACTTCTTGTGCCCATGCCAAAGCCTTTGCCATTTCCGGAGGAGAAGAAAAAAAACGGGTATCAAAAATACTTTCTTTTAATAAGGAACTTTCTCCCGGGATAAAGTAAGTGCAGGAGCTCTCATCCACTTCGTAATAATTTCCCCTTTGGGACGGAAGATATTTTTGGGGATCACTCCCGTGGGAAAGAGCCCTTTCTGCATTTTTAGGGGAATCTTCATTATACGGAAAGCTCTTTCTCTTCTACATCATCCTGGGTCTATGGAGCACATAACCTCTCTTACTACGGAAAGTCCGGAAGAAAGTACCAGGGAAATTTTCTTCAAGAAATTTCCTGTCAAAGTCCAATTAGGAATCTCTATAGGCCATGCTTTGTTTACCTGGAAAAATTACTGGGAATAAATTGTAGAATCGATAAAGAAACGTAATCTCTAAGTACATAGTTTGCAACAGTTATATCAACCTATTTCTTTGGAAAGGCCGTGAATCACCGTTATAATAAATGCTAGATAATGTAAGCTGTCACCCGGGCTTCTGTTTAAGGAAGAAACATGAGGAAAAAGCGGGAGAAAGAAATTCTGCCCTACAGCAACAGAAGGAAATGGAAGGGAAAGAGCAAAAGAGTCTGAACGTTAAAGAAGGGTAAACGGCCTGGTTTATACGGGAACTTCAGCGTTGGGTGAAACTCCGCGGAAATCCCCTGCATACTTTAAGACTTTGACAGGATGAAATAATTAATAATAATTCCTCGAAATGGAGGAAAGCCATTATTTTTAGGTGGAGGATTTTTTTTTGTTTCCGCCTCAAGAATGCAAAGTTTTTCGTTTAGTGAGAATAAAAGGATGAACGGAAGGGAATTATTGAGGAGATCATGCGAGAAATACTACAAAGAGAAAGGCATGAAAGAACACATAAAACAATAGCGAGTGAAGGGATAAAAAGTAACCGTAACCGGGTAGTGGAAGAAAAACGGATAATGAGAAAGAAACGGAAAACATGGAAGCAATATAGAAAAAAATAAGAAGGAAATATACAAAAATTAAGAAAGAAATAGAGAGAAAATAAGAGAGAAAGAAATAGAGAGAAAGAAATAGAGAGAAAATAAGAGAGAAAGAAATGTACGAAAACTAAGAAAGAAATATACAAAAAATCAGAAAGAAATATACGAAAACTAAGAAAGAAATATACAAAAAATCAAAAAGAAATATACAAAAAAAT
>JAQGBT010002022.1:0-26814 GCA_034698585.1 Disparrhopalites patrizii
GAGAGAGAGAGAGAGAGAGTGAGAGAGAGAGAGAGAGAGAGAGAAGGGGGAGGGGAAAGTCTCATGGAAGCAAAAGAATAAGCAATAGAGTTAAGCTTTTTTTCTCCGACTGTAGTTCTTATCTTCAGAAGCGTGAGATTGAAAAGTTAAAAAAAATATTATATATAAGCTTTGTGCCACATTCCCTTCCTATTTATGAATGCTTCACTTATGATTTCCGAGCTAAACAAATGTGGAAAGTTGAATTGGAAAATGTGTTGGGGATTCCATACATTCAACACTGCCAAAAAAGTCTCTTCTCCATCCAGTCATCTCTCCTTGTTTGAATGGCACAAGTGAAGTCTTCAAGAAAAGGGTGAAGATTGTACGGGACCACAGAGATGATATGTTCAACTCAAAGATAAAAACATTACACTTTTTACCCGAAAGACACCACACAAGATGAGTTCTACGGTTAAAAAGACGGAGGCAGAGAGAGACAAGGAATGGTGGGGGACAGCGAAGAGAGAGATTGCAGATTGGTGAGAGACAGTGAATTTCACCCTGCATCACCCCTGCCGTTTCAACTAACTTCTTACGCGGCCCAGCTAGGCTCATCTGACACAGCTTTTTATCCCAACTTCTTTCAAACGATGTCAAGACTTCCCATGTTCCTTTTCGAAGCATCTGACACACTTATTTTACGTGTCCCAAGAAGAGTTATGCAGATAATTGACCCATAGCAAATCTCCCATTTCATCTCAAATTAAGTGACACTATTTCTAGCTTCTGGCCCCAAAAAAAAGTTGCAAGGAGAAAATCAGGGTAAATTATAAATATCATTGTCTCTATACAAGCAGATACGTGGTGATTTTTACACTACCAAAACACCATAATATGGTACAAAATGCTCTCAACAGATTTAGCACCATTCAGTTTTAATTCTCATATGATTCATACGATTTATTCATATGAATTTCTGCAGCTTAATTGATTTACAGATTATCCTCCTGTCAGCATTACTTCCATTTATCTTAAGCACTTGCATGATTTGAGGTGCGCATTACAGCTGCATATTAAACGAATCGACTTGATTTGCCTTTTGTATTAGATATGAAGTACTAATTGTAAGTGCTGACAAACCGTGACAGACTAAGGTACAATTAAAATGTCCAAACCATCAAATTTCCGTCTAGAAAACTCACTTTAATTTGTGCACGAACTGCATGATTTACAAAAGAAATATCAATTAAAATGCGAATGCCCGAACTTGCCCCAACATGGACAATGACGTGGGCAGAATGAAACTATTGAACATATGAGCGAAATATTCCAACATGATGCACGAATGAAGAACTTTGAATTGATAGAATGAGAGACTCAGTTTTGTGCTTGTTTAGCATTTACCGCTTTCCATCTCAATACAAAAGTCGATGGACGGAAGGTGACATTAATGGCATTGTTATTAAGGGGATATAAATGTCATTAGTAGACGTTCGTGTTTTACATCCAGAAATCAGCAATGAAATTTGAGAGAAAGGAGGCCAATTCTTACTTCTAAATCAAAGAGTACGCCTGTTCCTCATATTAATTTCCTAGTCGATGTAGCTACAAGTTGACTGGCCAAAATACCCTCGATCACTATTGGTATACGGACACTAATAGCCAAAAATGACCGAGGTTACTGGAATGAGATGGAACTCATAAAATAGTTCAGGTATGTGTATACATATATTATCATTGTTGCTGAGGTCATTTCGGGTTGTTGGTAGTAATTATAAACATGCAGCTAAGAATTATGATCTGTATGGAGGCTATATCTGGACTTTCAGAGAGCGTCTTTCAACGTTTGTAACGCTCGAGTCTCCTGATTGCCCTTGCTAAGGGTCTCTAGCCAAGGCAGGACACACTCCTATTGCCTTTCACCTTTAACACACACCGCAAGATGGCGCGCTCGATCACTTTGCAGTGTTAGTGCTCTTTCACTCTTTCCGTGATTAGATGCTACACCTAACTGGCAATCACATTGATTCGTTCAAAACGTATACATATACGCAATATAACAATTGTTAGAAGTTTTTCAACATGCATAATTTTCCAAATTGTAGGAGTTTTACATTATTCTCATTACGCATGAATGTATTGCTCCCATTGTTCACCATTGCTACATTTTCTGGGGGCTAAGGGAGTGCAAATTTATTTATGTTATTTATTGTCTTTTTATTGTTCCAATTCGCTGTTTTTCCAGCATGCACAGCACAAGCACACGTACAAGTATATATGTTAATGTAATATTACAAGTAATGTTTAACAAGCATTGAAGATTGCCAACAACTTATACACATTTACATTGGATAAAATTAGGATAGGAAAAAGGACCAGCCATATCAGGGAAGAGGAAAAGCGAGAGAACGAAGGAAAGGGAAAAAGATAGTGAGCGAGAAATTGAAAGAGAGAGAGAAACTTAAATTAAATGTTACTTAAAATGTAACTTATACTTTAGTGTAACCTCCGACATCTAAAATATGAACTGAGAAAAGACTACCAATAATACTGATATTTTTATCACCCATTTCCAAAGTAAACGGCCCCAATTTCGTTTCTACGTTCCTTTTAAGTATTACGATCATTCATAAACTTATGCATATACCATGTACATGTACACGCGGGCGTATGCAGAAAAAAATTTCTGCCAGTGCACCATTGAAGTGTAGGCTAAAGATTAACAATTTATGAATGTAGATATTATTTATCTACATTCATAAATTGGAACTGAATTGAAGGCAGAGGGAGTTATGAGTTAGAGTGAAAAAATGGCGACATAAAAGCTACACTACGGCATAAATCACTACGTTGTTCATTCGCTATCTCCCGAGGAACTTGGTGGGAATCAATGTCTTCGGAGCAGATCATCTCTGCAAACAAGTATTATTGATTTGAAGGAAAAGGAGGATGATTGAAGTTGCTTGATGGGCATCCCGATACCTTCCGTTGCTTACAAGGACGGACGGGAAAGGAGTAACAAGAGGCTGTAGGATACTATCAAGACGAAATAGTTTCGTAATTGCTTTGATTTCGACGAAAACCTCTTTTGCTAGACGCTCCTACAAGGCACGTGTATTGGCAGTAATGATGATGTCGTTTAGTCTGCAACGGATCCTTAGGATGTTATTTCCGTAATTGGGAAAAAAAGAAAGTGCTCGGGTACATGGATGCTGAGCAAATTGCAGGAGGAAAGAATTGGGCTGGGAAGCAATTATTACTACCCCAAACCGTGCGTAAGAAAAAGAGGGCATCTCCTACAAATCATACATACGTTTCCGCTTTTCCTTCCCCAAAGCTTTCTCCCGATTATCTATTAGACAAAAGTTTTAAGTTTCACGTATTTCCCCTCAATTAAATTCTTGCTGTGCAGGTAGCGGAGGTAAGCTCGTAGATACACCAGGCAGACGAAAAAATCGAAGAATGTAACATACGATGCAGATCGAATATGGCCAAGACTGCGGTATTTCTCCAGTGTAGGTACATATTGGCGTATTATCACGGTAAATATCTGTATATGGTGAAGTTAAAGATTACTGTCTATTTCCCATATTCTTGACAATATGTATACCTACCGTTCAAAGACAGCGCTCAGCAGAATCTTTGAACAATTATTTGTGTTAGCATAATCAAATTTTGTTGGAGTTGAACCTTTGTATGTGTAATGTACAATGTCCGTGTTTTATGCAAAAATGTATGTGACTGAACTCTGTTCTTAAATTTATTCAATTTGTACATTTATCTATGCTGCCATGACTATTTTGTTTTTTTTGTTTTTTTTTGATTTTTTGATTTTTACTATAACATTCCAATAATCTATTTTAGTTCTGTAATCATGACTTACCTGTTTTTCCCTAAAATGTATGCCCAGATTATTTGTATTTTTTCTTCTCTCCAGCATATAAAAGAAGCTGGACTCCATAATTCTGCTTCTTTTCCTAGTTAGTGCCTCTTGTGTTCACTGCTTATTTGTTGTTTTAAAACAAAGGAGTTTAAGGAGTTTTTTAGTGCAGCATAACACTGTGGCTTTTACGATTTGATTCCTTTCTCATAAATTCATTCCATACAGTCCACATTCCCCCAATTCAAACACAACAAATTCGTCTTCAGAAGTGCTTAATTATTTCAATGTCCTGGCACTCAGCTATTATTTGAGCGGAGTGTAAGCCAGTATACAAATGACTAGGCCTGATGAAAACCTCTTTCTTACCAAATTTGCGGGTAAACATTTTCACGGATCATATATTTTGTGGCTTCCGCAGCCCATTGTTTTTTCTCGGCAAATGTCCGTGAGCATTATTGTATAACACACTATATGTACACGCGTTATAAAAATAATATTAAAGAAATCTTTGGTCATTATTATTATCAATCAATATATTTTCCCAGTAGCTTTCGGGAAAACAGATACTTTTTAAAAAGCGTAATCCCCAGTCCCGTAATCTAGGATTACAATCCGGATGACCACAATTCAGGGAAATAATCCCCGAATACAAATTCTCTATTTATCCATAATCCAAACCCATCGAGCTTATTGTTGACTAAATAATCCAAACTTTAATACTAATTTTTTAACCCGTCAATATCTTGTACCTTGTTTATATTTTTCTGTTTTCGGAATTTTTCTCTCCCTACTTTATTTTTCTAATTTCCTTTCGTTTCGAAACCCTTTCTGTCTCTCCGGTCTCCCTCTTTATTCATTTGTGAATAATACAAATAAATTAGCGTTTAGCCAATCTGACTGCTGTGCAACCTCATTATTCCATGACTTTTGCTCTGCTGACCCTACCGCATCTAAGATTTTTGTGATGTTTGACATGACAATATTGTATTCGATAACGAAGAAAATTTTTAGAAGCGGAATTTTTAGAAAATATGTCTTTTAACCTGCAACCTATTTTAAAACGGTGTGGAAAGAGGCTCCCTTGGAGTATCTATATTTCTATATACATTCTGCTTCTGAAAAAATCTGCATCTTGAACAATTTGGGATTGAACCGTTTTGGAACTACTCTTCAATATGTTCATCGTTTATCATATCGTTTTAAAGAAAGCAGTGGATCAGGTTAGAGCGAAGCAGCAACAACGAAAAAGACGAGAATTATAGGGTGAGTCAAAAGGCACAAGAAATGGGAAGAGCAATTACATTAAAAAGGAGGTAGAGAGACAACCAATGCGGAGAAAACGTAATGAAAGCATATAGAGAGCAGGGAAATTAAAAAGACCAAAACAAATAGTTGTGTTGGAGAGAAAACAAAGAGACAAGGAGAGAATTGGGTTGAACGGGGTAACATGAGAAAAAGGAAACATTGAGGACGAGGGGAAATATACAGAAAAAGAACAATTGAGAGGGGCAACGGAGCGAGACATGGAAACTTATAGGTAGAGAAAAGGACCATAATCCGTTGGAGAGAAAAAAGAAAAACTACGGCACAAAATTGTAGAATTTTACATGGAACAAGAACAATTTGGCAAAATTGTGAACTTACGTACACATTATGGAATATTTATTTAGTATTTATTTGTTGGTCTCATCGTAAACAGATTATGTATACACAAGAAAAACACAAAGGTATCTTTATTTTTTTTATACACAAAAAAATTGGGAGATACGATGTACTGCTCAATTTGAAGATAACAAGTGACTAAAAGATTATATTAGGTTTAGTGAGTACTAATTTGAGGAATTGTTGACAATTTATATCTATTATACTTACAAGGTAGTTTTACACATTTTGAATTTTTTCGTAAGTTGTATTTACAAAATTTGGCGTGAGTCGTAAGCCAATGGGAAAAACGATCAGACTTACACAATTTTTTCGAAAATTTGACAAAGAGATCATTTCTTCTAACACTAATATTTTTGTTGTTAAACAAAGATAACAGTGAGGGGACATTTTTTGACCTGACAAAACGGCTAAAAATTATAGATAAACATCTGAGTTCAATTCTATTAAACGCAAGTTACTGTTTTTTGGTGATATTGGTACACCATAAAGGTGTCAATATGAAATATTGACAATGCTTAAATACTGAAGACAAAGTTATGGACCGCTATGTATATTGCTGTTCTTACTGTTTCAACAACTAAACGAGCTAATAAGCAGACCATGTGCACTAACCTTTCTCCATACATATGTATGTACATATATCCACACGGTCCTCTACATTTCAACAAAGAAGCCGAGCCAGTTCGGTTTTCGAGCTGAACAAAGGAGTAAACCATCTTGTGGTTGATTCGGAGATTGTGCCCGGGAAGACCATTATATTGAAAAGCGCAATGAAAACGATAACGTGTGCGGATACAAGAAAAGTTGTAACTCTCGCTTATTTACAAGGATAAAAAGCGGAGACTTCTCGGCCAAAAGAAGAAAGCAGGCAGGCTGTGCCTTCGCAGTCCACAACCGTGATTGTCTGCAATGTTACCAGGAAATCCTATCCTACTTTTTAATGAGTTTTAACCTGAGTCATTAGATATAAAAATCGTAATCATTATCCCAATTCTCCCAACGATCTACCCGTCCTATCCTGCACCCTCGTAGTCCCCCTGCTTTCTCTCTCCCTGTCATTCTTCCCTTGTATGTACTTACCCGCACAGCACATCTTTTCGTGGGGCCAGTAATTAAAAATTAGCTTAGTGGACTTCAAAGATGGCGTAGCAGTATCAGCTTACCAGCTTGTTACTATTTTTCTCCAACAAGACTAGCTCTATATGAAATGCAACCGACGAAAAATTATTATTATTATGCCATATCCAAAGGGGGAAAAACGTTCCTCGTACAATTAGTAAGTACGTGCAAAAGGGAAAAGCTTGGAACAACCATGGTTAAATTTAATTGTGGAGGAGGGTAAGTCGAAAAGGAATTAAAAGAAAATTTGAGGGAGAATTCCGTACTCAGCTCCGAAGGATCTGTAGTAGAAATATTCTTTGCCATTAACTGGTAAGAGTTACCACCAAGGAATCAACTATATGATCCGTCGTAAATGAATCCTATATCATTTAGCACGTTTTTCTACCTTGTACACACATACGTGGCAGGATGAAAGACGTTAATAATAATTTTGAGCAAACATTGCCAAAAAAGTTTTTACGACTTGTTTCTCCGGCATCCTAATCTCCAATAATAATTTTTATGAGGGAATTGACTAACAATAAGACTGGTTAGAGTCCTCATTCATTGCTATGGGCTGTGTAGAAGTGTATACCAAAGGATGGATAATATATTGAAGGGACAGGTCCAATGCAAATAAATTAGATATTCCCGTTGATGTGGCATCTGTGCCAGTTGCACATTGGTTTATATGTAATATATTGTAAACATAGGAAATTCTTATATATGCTGAAATCCATGTGCACTCTGTGCATATATACACGTGTATTCTTAGCACCACCGTGTGATTTTAGCCTTGTCACCGAGGAAGAGAAAAGAAAAACAAATTTAATTGCATTTAGTATAAATCATTCGTAACAAATTACAAAACTCATGGATCGCTAACCATATAGCTGCTATAGCCATAAAAAATCCTATCGTAAAAGGGTCTATAAAGAATACAAAAGTCATAAATGTACGTCTACAAGTCGTCCATTACCGGTACACAAAATTCCATTACATACCTTTACTTTCAGGGGCTATGTGGAATAAGGAATGTAATGCATATTATATATATACAGTCATTTCTGATTTTACTACGGGATAGACAGGCACATGTGCCCAGCAATTTGCGTAAATATAATGTCACGTGTGTGTTAAAGCTTGAGAAAATAATTATTCTCTAATAAGCTCTCTTTCTCTCTCAGATGCACAATATGCATAGAGGATCACTAGTCTAAAGTTTGATTTCGTGATTGGAAACGTGAAGAGAGAATGCTGAATCCCCTTCATCTCGCTGGAGAATACTACTTTCTTGAAGTAATCACGGATATTTTCTTGGCGTATCATCTCATTAATTGTTCTCGGATCCTTTCCTTTCGTCCCGTATGCACTTGTGAAAGATATTGACGAATTTTTATTGAAAAAGTTATTAATATAAGAAAATGAACTGGGCGAAGTAAATTGAAAGGTGTGAGACTGTGAAAGACCTGGCCAGGTTTTTTTTTTGCAGCTCTGCTTTTCTCTTTTGTTCGTGCACAATTGTCGATTGCACCAACCTAGTCAGGTTCTTGGAAAGGAGTTCCCTCTTGCCATGTGATTATGAGTTTCTGTCTCATACGCTCATACAATGCTAATTACTCAAGTTGGTAACTTTAGAATATGTTTAGAAAGAGAGGAGAGTTGAAGTAATTCGGTAAAAAAAAAGTGAGTTAAGTGGCGAGTAAAATAAATCATAAGGTTTGTAGAAATTTTAAATTGAAGTTATTTGCAAAAAAAAAGAAGAAGAAGAAAAAACGATGGTTCACGCCAAGCGAATGTAGTAGGAGAATTTAATGAGGAAGAGAAAGACGGGGAGAGAGAAAGATGCAGAGTTCCCATTCAACTTCTAATAGATTGCGAGAGAGAAAAGAGAGACGATTAGCAAGAAGATTGGTGTATGTGTGTGTGTTGCTTTAATTAAGGACGTCAATAAGATAAATTGTAACTTTCCCATACAATTTATCTTAATGTGATTTTATTCTGATTGCTTTTCATTTTTCGCACACGACGACCTGACGGCAGCAACCTATTTCTCTTCGTAATGACTCCCTTCGCCTCGTCTTCTATCCACGGCACTCTCAGTCCTCTCTCGTCATCTCCCAAAATTAACGCTGAAAATGTGGAAAAAAAAAGACTGGTGTTATTAAACCATTTTTTCCCCTTGAGTGATTAGATCTGTCGGTAAAGATCCATTAAGAAAAATGGCAACCTACATAACATGACGATAAACGCTATTAACTGTGTGGTCGCTACGAAGCACTTAATCTCATGGGTAAGTATACCTCTTGGTGCTTCCACGTCTCTCACTTTGTTGTACATAAGTTGAGGGTGGCGTAAAAGCATTTCTGAGGGTGAATTTACGATCCTCCACAAACCGCTCCTGCCTCTCGCCTTTCCCCCATCATATAGCGCCTACTCCCTTATGCACACTTTACCATTAAAAAGACATTTTTCTTATTGCCTGTGAAGGAAAGATATGTATTTAATAAAATAATCAGCGTTGATTCAAAGGCTTAAAAAATGTGTGCAATATGTACGACATACATAATGTTGGAACATGTTGGGGTAATCAGAATAAGTAATTGAAATAATAAATAATTGCAGGTAAAACCCTATAGAGAAAAGCTATCCCATCCTTGGCAATTGGTGTATTTCTGTACGTGTCTCACATGCCTAAGCACGGAAGGTGGATAGTTATACCTTTAGCAGGTAGTGTTTTGTCCAACTATTTAAAATGCAAATCATGCAACTTGAATATTTTTTTTTATATCCCCGCTCGGAAACCACCCAAGTCCCACTCCCGCCTTTCCAATTATTAATTCAGTCCTCTGCGCTCTTTTTTTTTGCACCCAAAATCTGTCGTCATACCCCACACCGCAACTCTTTTCTGTATATAATTAACAGTGGACGGAGAGGGGAAAAAAAGGATTTTTTTGAGATGGGAGGAATTTTATACTGGCCACCAGTTGATGATGACCACCTCTTTAAGCCCACTTGATTCCTGTATGAATATGAACCATTAGACCATAATTTATTGCACTCATTCATATAGTCATTTATCTCGTTCCTAATATTTGGAACGCTTGCACCATCCTAAAACATGAGCATGTAGCCGTTTTTTTTTTAGAAATAAAAATTTAGTCCAAAATACCCATGTGTCTCTTTTTTTAAATGATTTCCATTTAGTGAAAGATGTGAGTTCTTACCGACTATAAGCATAACAGCATGGGAGTGAAATATATTAAGCTCACGTGCAATATTACTGGCTTCTTGACAGGAGCCTGTTTGAGCCTCAGTCGACACCGCAGTTATTTTACCACCAGAAATTATTCTCCATTTAGAGGTTTGCGCATAGTACATGAATGTATGTACGATAAGTAGAAAAATAATATTTTAATCCATCTGCCGCATTCACTGCCAGCTCCTTCAAACGTTTTACAACACACTTCCTTCATCCTAGTGGTCTTGAAATCTATGTGTAAAACCCTTCTTTTTTTTTACACAACCAGAATTTCTTTTTCCACGAAATCTACAGTGGTAACTAATTCAAAGGGAAGGCCAGAAAAATGGAAAGAAAACAAAAAGATGCAACTGCAACGGACTTGAAATGCAGGTCACACTTACTAATTAGAAGGGAAACTGGATCCCATTACCACCCAGCAGTAAGGACAAAAGTGGGATCCATCACCCTTTGAGCCCACAGATAGAATGAGAAGCTGATACGTAATAAAGCAATCACTACAACAGAGGCAATTACACTCATTCACTCGCTGAGGGAGAGACGGAGAGGGAAGAAAATGTATGTAATAGCCAATAAAATCAAATCATCATATGGGAAAAAGAGGTGCACTTTTAATGTAATTACCGAGAGGAAAAAGATATAACTCTATTCACGCTCCGCAGACCCACCTCAAGACATGAGAGAACCGCACATCAATGTTCCCTTTTTTTTCTTTTTTTTTTTGATGTTCAAAAATTCAGTTCAGGTATACAAACCACCGCAGGTTTCCATCGTCTTGACGTGTACAAGTCAAGTTAATAATTTACTACAAATTATAAAGCTGTCAAGTTCATTCCATGGAGTTATATATTTTTTTTTAGAGGGGAAGGTGTTTGGCAGGACTTGAACGCACACATTATTATTTAACCTTTTCACACAAACCCTCGTCAAAGAGGAATCAGGGCAGCATTTAAAAAGCATTCTCCTATATTTTAGGTGTGGGACCAATCGTCTGCAAAAATTCTGGTACCACATTTGTATACATATGTATATGTATGTATTTGATGCATAATTCATTATATCCCAGAGTTTACATGCGAATAGATTGGGGGAGAGGAATCAACAATCTCCACCACCATCAATCGTGGATATTAGTGTAGATCAAAGAATAATTAGTTTTCATGCCGCGTTTATCTTCCCCACTAACGTGGTACTTAAATTACTAATTAGATCACTTGGCATCTCCATCCATGTCTTATGAGTGAGAGAGAGAGAGAGAGAGAGAGAGAGAGACATGTTCAAATCAATTACATTGTTCCATGATTTATGACCCTCATGTTTTCCCATGCACACATAAGTATACATATTACATATATGTATACACACAGTTTTTTCATAATCAGTCATTTCCTCTATAGTATAATTCTACCAAGCCTCCATACATTTATTACTCTTAATCGATAAATTGAGTCATTTTCTTCCCAAAAAATGTATAATATCATAAATTAAATATTTATCTCGTACGTACAATGTATTCTCATGGAAAAGCTTTTGGCAAAAAGAACATTCTATTCATCCCAAGGGATAATTAATCTCTCAGGTGACATATCGATTCCCTTAACCCGTTCAAATTAATTAGCGGACGAGTTCGTAACATGGGACGAGAGAATCGGAGGAACGAGGTAATAAACTCATCCCTGTAGCCAACGGAAATCAATTAATGGGTGTACAATACAGCCACAGTGGTGCTTGGGATGGGGAGATGACCAAGAATATTTCTTTCTTTTCAACCACAAAAGATTTTCTCCTGCTAGTTAATTACTCCTGTAACTCGTGACGTTCTCATTGTACACATGTGAACACATATGTAACTACATATACATATATAAATATACACACTTGGGCATACGTATATATATATATATATATATATATATATATAAATTTACCAAAGAGATAAGGTGAAGAAATACAGACGGAAGACATGGTTACAAGTCAATCAAGGCTCATTTTGTCTGCTGGAGCAAGGGAAAAAAAACCTTTTCTTACTAATGTGACTTCTCCGTCTGTGCGTTTTAAAAAAAAATCCAATATGACCATTAAGTGGAGTAACTGGAGAAGCTTTCAATTTACGCAATGAAATCTGTCTGATTGAGCAGAGCGCTCATTGTAGTGTGAGGTGTGAAATTACGATCTTCTCCTGACTCGAACGTTACTAACGACAGCCTGACAATGGCCACAACCTCTCAGACCCGCCAACTATAAATCCATCATTTTGATGCGTTTCCAAGTGAATCTCGTTTCACCATGTCATACAATAGTACAACATATCTATCTGATTCTTTCACTGTCTCATCCACCTGACCATCCAAAGGCATAGTTCCTGGACGCAGAAATGTAAACATAGCCCCAAAATTCCCCGTGGAAAGTCCGGGCACTACATTAGTGAATACGGCTTTATTTTCTTCCTCTCAGCCCTCCCCGATACACTAAATTAAGAAGGAAACTAATGGTGCTATTTGCCCCCATCAGACAGATTTTTTGGAGGGTATCCTCCACCATTCTGATATTCCTCGAAGGCATCATACTCTTGTGAATACGGGAAAAAGGGGAAATAATCGATTGGCCTTCTTCCTAGAAGCTCTGCTAGTACTAACTCCTGGCCTTCTACAGGGCTTGTAGGGCGGTGAATCATTTATTTTATCGGGCAGTAGCTATATGATGATAATTTTACCAAATTACTACCATGAGCTTGACTACAGGTAGCTCGGACGGGGAGAGAAGCTCATGCAAAGTTGTTATTGTTTCCTCTCCAAGGACCTCGTAATAAACGGAAGGTGACGACTACGGATTTAATTATCCAGTAGAAGACTACAGCAGTTCCAGGCCTTTACCAAACTTTCCCGTGGATCCACCCCGTCCAGGCTTTCACTCCTTATAAAAGGTCTGGAATGAATTGCTTATGCTCTTCCTCCATTTGTATAGGCACACAAAAGGAGTTGGAAGAAAGAGACTGACAAGGAGTTTTGTAGCATGTGTTCAACGTTTTTATTATTATGACTCCGACAGCCACAAATATATCCTTTTTTTTCTTGTTTTGTTACAAACTCACACAAAAGTCTTCCTGCTCATCACGTTAACGGGAACCTGAGACAATTTGAGGAGGTAAAAATAAAATAAGAGGAGGGCCACATACCGATACATATGCACCTTACGCCCGTACTTACCATGAAGACCTGATGGTGGCAGAAGCGTTTCAAAATGTCCGTGATTTGGAGGAAGGAAAGTCTAATTAGAGTCATTACATCGATCAGTTTCCATCATTTGACGGGTGCATATGTGGAACATTAACTATGAAATATGTCCGTCAATTCAAGGCACATAACGTGCACAGGACGTTGCACGGAAGATTCACACTTTAACTTGAAGACCATGATGAGCAATTCCTCCTCTCCTCTCATACACTTGATTATCTCGTCTCTTTTTAGAGCTTCTTCCCCATTTTTCAATGTGATAATAATAACACGCACCCCCACATCATGCCTGTAGACACTTTGGAGCTCTAATAACCTTTTTATTCCCTTTCCTTCTTCCTCCTTCTCTCTCATTCTTTTTTCTTCTCTAATTCTCCTCCCAACTTTCATCTTCCTCTTTCTTGTTAGGTTTCTCTTTTAATGTCTCTTTCTTGTTATTTTCCTCCTTTTATTTTATGAACTCCTTTATTTTCGCCGTGTTCTCTCATTTTTTCTCTTCCTTCCTCACCGTTATCTGTATCTGCCTCTAATACCCATTTTTCTCTCCTTTTCTAGTTGCATTACACTTCTTTCTATTTAATGTGTCTTTCCTTTTCTTTCTCAAAATTCCTCTTTCTCTCTATTTAATGTGTCGTTCCTTTTCTTTCTCAAAATTCCTCTTTCTCTCTATTTAATGTGTCTTTCCTTTTCTTTCTCAAAATTAATCTTTCTCTCTTTATATCTTTCATTTTCTTTCTCAAAATTCCCCTTTCTCTCCTTAGATCTCTCATTTTCTTTCTCATAATTCCTCTTTCTCTCCTTAAATATCTCATTTTCGTTCTCATAATTCCTCTTTTTCTCCGTTTATCTCTCATTTTCTTTCTAATTTGGTCTGTTTCTCTGCTTATATCCCTGATTTCCTTTCTTGTGCGATTTCTCTGTTCTCTTGACTCATCGCCTCCCACTTTCTCTCTGTTTAACTGCTTTTATTTGTCATTGTCTCTTTCTCTTGGGCATCTCTTATGTTTGTGTTCAAATCTCTTTGTTTCTGTCTCTACAGCTTTCATTTTTTATTCCTCTCTCCTCGTATCCCTAATTTTTTTTATTTCCCTGCATACATTGCTCGATTTGTCTCTTCTACACACGGTTTTTATAAATCCTTCCGGCAAACACACATATTTAGTTGTATGTTTCCCACAGTTTTGTGGACTGACTTGATGGGATCCCCTAATAAAGTGGATTGTCTACGGCCCTCTACCCACTAAAAACAAGGGGGCTGATGCCTAACGACTTCATTAGGATGCAGTACGCCTCCTCTTCCTCACACATATTCAATAACAATGGTAAATTAATACATTGACACAAAAGAGATGAGGAAGGCACATCCCGAAGGACGTGATTCCTTCTCCATCAACAGCCTGTTCTAGGCCGAAGTTTGAGAAAATGTTTGAAAGGATCCCCAATTTCCTCACTCTTCCTATGATATCGGTAGTCTGTTAAAGGCCAGTTCTTTCATATGCTTGGAAAAGACAGACAAAGGGGGAAATGGAAAGAGTTTTTACGCGTTTCTTTCCTCCCCAAAAAAGAAATGAATGAGTACGTTTCTGAGGGTTGTATCGTATATTTCCTTTGGAAGACTGGAGGGATAGAGAGGGATGCGGAGATATAGAGAAAGAGCCGGGACGAGTGAAAGGGAAGAAAAGGAAGAAAGAAAGAGAGGTGAGAAGCGATTTCAATTGAAATAATGTTCCTCTTCTTCTCCTCTTGGTTACGCTTTGATTTGGCATGCCGAGCCCTCCAAAAAAAAATAATGACATCTTAACTCCGAAACTTTTTTCCAGCCCCCCTGCCGTGAAACCTGCGTAACTATTTTTGTGAAAAGAATCAGAAATTAGTCTCAACAACCGTCAACTGAGTCAGTCAAGGTTGGTTCTTCTCTCTCTCTCTCTCTCTCTCTCTCTCTCTCTCTCTCCTCTACTGGTTCCTCTCTTCCTTTTCCTCCATGAATCCTTTACCCTAAATATATACATGCGTAGTCCGGATTTATCATATTCTCTAGTTTTTTCCCTCTTCCATATATCCTCCCCTCCCGTCACCAAATCTAATGGGGAGGGCCTCTCTGGCAAGAAAAATGACTCCTCATTACTTAGTCAAAATCTCGTCACCATTAGACACATTTTTAGTAGTTTTAGCGTAAGACTAAAATAAATTATTCGTGAACAAAATCCATCACAGAGCTTGAAAAAAGAGCGGTAATAGTCCCAGAAATAGAGTCATCCCTCACCTGGACGGAAAAGTGCGTGAAAAAGGGAGTTGGAAGAGACGAAATATGGGGTGTCGTAGAATGGCAATATAATAAAGTACAGTGTAGCAAACACCGCCAGTGTCATGAGGGTCAAAAGTTAAAAAGTTGAAAATTGAGAAAGTTATTTTAAAAAAAGTCGATTATAGTATGTGTACTGCTGTGCATGCAGGGGCCCTTTTTTTGCCGATGCATGACATTTATGACCAGGTGCAAACAATGAGAGGATTGTACAGAAATTTTCTCCCCACGTATGATTTGTGGGTTGTTGTGAGAAAAAAATTACCCAACCAGGTACAAACAATGGACTGCATTTCTTTCTCTCTATGTTTATGCATGTTTTTTTATTATTATTTTAAGTCCTTTTTTTTAATTTTTGATTATTTTTTGGATATATGAGTGCAACCGAAAATTCTTGCCTTCGACCATTTTTCACGGTTCAATGAATTGGCCTGTGTACATGTTTCAATTTTGATTCGTCTTGGAATGTCGAGTCTGTCCCTGGTTGAAAAATAACAGAAAGTGTTACCTTTTTTTCGCCATTGTTGCCACTCAAACAAAAAATGCTTTTTGCCATCGTATCAATGACAAAAGGGGAAAACGTGATGACATTTTTCGGTTGACGACAAATTACCCGTTTTTCCCTTGTAGAAATTCCTTTGCATAGGTGAATATACTTTATGTAGATCTACCTCCCTCTCTCAAATATGTCGCTGTCAAGTAAACTAAACGAGTCTAAACATGTGCACAATAAATAACAATTATTGTCACTACCTTTTCAAGTGAGTGACGAGAAGGAATATATTTTGGAGATGGGGAAAATCAGAGAGATGGAGAGAGAAGAGAAAGAGAGACGTATGTATTTTTTTTTAGAAAAAAGGGGGAAACCGCAATCATGCTCCATTCTCTTTTATGCTCTTCAACGATTGTCACAAAAGCGTCTTTCATTGAATTACATCACCCACAAGAAAAAGCATGTATTTGTGAGTTATTTTTTTGTTATTTATTCTTTTTCCTCCACTTTAAGCCATTTGCATATGCTCAACTGTCACAAAAAATTGGTTGGGTCCAAAATGTCTCTTCTTCTTTTTAAGCATTCATTTTAGATACAGTTACACTCTTTTTCCTTCTCGCTCTTCACCGTCTCTGTGACTCTCTATCTCTTCTGCTCTTCTCTCTCTCTCTCTCTCTCTCTCTCTCTCTCTCTCATATGACAAGCAAACATCCTTTTTTTAAAGGAATTGAACATGATTATTGTGTAGAACCACTGGGAATGATGTGATGGCTGCATAACATTTTTTATTCATATTAAGGCCAATTCGCGGCACAAGCAGTAACACACCACGAAAAGTCGTTTTTGTACATATATAATTCTCCCCCCAAAAAAAGCCTTTTTTTCTCCCAAGTATTGCATCCTCAAAAAATTGTTGCAAGTACAAGCACACACGAGTAATTTTAACCACAAAGCTACTCCCCGGCTCAAGCTTTTGACAATGAATATCACATTTTGGTCAATTTTCTCTCAAAAAATCTCTCAAAAAATACAACTTTTTTTCCTTGAGAAAATGGTGGTAAAGATAATGGTAAATGCAGGCCTCTTTGTTATTACTATTTTTTTCCTACGAAAAGCTTTCTCCTCTCCCAAAAACGTGTGTGGAGCACGTTCGGTTCACAAGTTTTTCATGTAATCACCAGCCAATTTATATCCTAATATTTTCCTCCACATTCACTTTTTGCAGTAATCATATCATTTTTTTCAGTTTCCCTCTTCTTTGTACAACCTCCCATTGACAAGAAGATATCTTCCTAATAAAGGAGATATTGACTGAGCGCAACTCCCTGAAAATCCATCTTCATCCCACATTCGGGATAGCTAAGTGATTGCATTTTTTGGGAAAATAAATTCAGACTCAACATTGCGTAGTTTTATAGCAATTTATTATAATTTATTGGGTATAATTGGGCTAAATAAGAAGGAGCGGTATATTAAGCTGAAAGCTGATTACTTTTGAAAAGCGTCCTTTTCAGCTTTTTTTCTCATGCAGGAGCCATTCTAAAAAAAAAACCTCATATCAGGGTAAAAATTATATGATTGGAGGCATAAATCTAACAAATTTTTCTCTTTGGGGGAGGGAAAATAGCGAGGAAAATAGCAATGAATATCCTATGTGGCCGTTGTACCAGGAACACCAAGGAAGGTGCTTGACTTTAGCAAACTCGAGAATTGATTGAGCTTGTCTTGTAGCCTCAATCACTATCAATCATCGAGTTATGGCAGTCATGCTTGCGTCAAACTTGTTCCCCACGAAGCAGCCAATAATACCTCACCTGGGAAGGCTTTTCTTCCCTAAAATTCTCTCTCTCTCTTTCTGCCATCGTCTGTCTTCTTCTATTTCCCTTCAAATACCATTCCCTGTCTCAATCTCCTCCATGCTAATAGCCTACCTTTTAGAAATCTCATTAGTTTCTTCCATCATTAAACTCTGTGTGCTACAATGAATTAGAAGTGTTGCAGGTTGTGAGCCAAGTCCAATTTATCTTCTCAATACTACTCCTCATTTTGTTTTTCTGGGGGAAATGTCTATCTCAAAAGAAATGTGTGTGTGCAAATGAATTGACGGATCACGCATATTTCAAGCTTGTTCTTCCCCAGCAGAGGATCGGAGTTAGAGAGTGCCTAGTAATAACAATTAATTATAGACTAAACTATTAGCAATGCTGCAAACAATTTCCCCCTCTAATCAAATATACTTTTTCTTTTCTCTTTCCCCTTCGCTCTCTCCAAGTTTCTCCCACATTCTCTTCCCCCCCCCCAATTTATAATGAGGGCGAAGCATCTTGTGTGTGTGTGTGGAGGAAGCCAGAAGAGATGATCTTTGGGTTGGATTTATGATAATGCTGGGACTTGGAGCGTGATTGCTAATCACATGTCATGCACATTAATATTGAAAAATTACTGGGATGTAGGCGATCATTTGATTAGTAGTCGTAGATAGTGGTTCATGTAATATGTATACTAAAACAATTTAAGGGGGAATCCATCCATGTGGTAGGAAGACGTGGATGAGGACTAAAGCTCTTCCATTGGAAGTCCAGGATGTGAGGGAAAATAAAGAAGGCCGGGCCCACTCCTCATGGTCATGTGTGGCTCCCTAACATGTACTTAACTGCTCAGGAGGGGAAAGCTAGTATTAACATTTAATGCCACAAACATGAATCCCAACATAATCGTTTTTCTCCTCTCTTCAAGAAGATTAAAAAGATTTTCGGGGGAAGAAAACATACCCAAAAGTTACTGGCTTGGGTAGGAATTATAGTGAGAAGATAATGTTTTAATTAAGGTTCGTGAGATGTAAATGGATGTCCTTATAGAAAGGCTGAAACAGAGAGAGAGAGAGAGAGAGAGAGAAAGCAAACTGACGAAGAGTGGAAACTTTTATATATATTTATAGTTATTTCTGCGCACTTAAATAGCACCTGGAGTTGCGGAGTGTCCATGTCCATTTACATATGTATGTACGTAATGATAATGAGTGGGTGTCCTCCGATTGGAGCTTCAACATTAATGGTACGAACCGGTTCAATCCCACCAATGAACATTTTATGTATACACATATATGTATCTGCATTTTACCTGGCGGTGGAATTCAGGTGAAAAAAATATTAATGTAAAAAAAATACAGTATCTTTTTAAGAATAATAGTAGTAATGAAAGGCGCAGGTGAATTTTCAGAAAATATGACATCTGTTAGTCCTCCATGATTAGAATCTCATAGAATAGATATATTTATGACATACATATGCGTATGTATATACCTATAGATGTTAGACATTTAGAAAGAATGAAAAACAAGTGACGTATATAGACGTAAGGGGTGTATGTGTGGGGTGAACACACACACATTAGAAACACCATTGTTTTTCTGGGTCTAAAGAGAGGAGTAAGAGAGGAGGGGAAATGCCGCACACTCAGCAGCCACAAGAGTGTGCAATTACCGAGATAATAATAAGTTGAGGCTCAAGCGACAGAAAGAAGACAGAGCCTGTTCAGGCTTTTGGACGTAAAACACTTCACGTGAATATGTATGTTACTATATGCATTCACATACATAGGCTCACATCCCTACTTGAGAGGGAGCGTAATGGATCCCAATAATTCTATTATACGGACGTAGTTAAAGTCAGATATGGAAATATGCGGCAGGCACTTTTAACTCTTTCAGTCTTGGGTAGATTACCAAGGGGAAAGACGGAGAATGAAAAAGTGCGAGAGAGAGAGAGATGAGAAGAAGTAAGAAAAAATTATACGAAAGAACAATGGGTAGCTGGAGGGTAAATGTTTTAAAATTTGTGTGGTTTGCCTTGCGGCCAGTTCAAATTTTCTTGTGGGTGGCGAAAATGACTTCATTTTCGAAGGGATTAAAAAGGATGTTGATGCTTGATGATGCTTACGCTAGTTATCTTCACACAACAATCGCCGCTCGTTTCCTATTATTTCGTTGAGGCACTTCACACACACACATACGCGGAGTCCATGGAACCAGCCCTCTCCTCCATGCCATTTACTCCCTTGTGTGTACTCCATATGTATTCCTTTGTAGGCAACTGTATATACACTCATATTTTATACCCATAATAATAATTCCTTAAGTCTGGCACTTATGAGCTAAAAAAAATAGAACAAAACATCGTCTCCTGGAATAAGTATGCTTAATCACACGGTCGCCAAGCACTTAACATTACCTTGCTATTTTTTCAAATTGTACATACTACACAGCATTCATAGGGGGGGATGAAAAGGAATGTGAGCATATTTGGAGAGGAAGTCTTCTTTTTTGCTCTTCCTTGCCATTTTCAAGCACCCCCTCACCCTCTCAGTGAATGCGGAGTAACCGATTAAAATTGCTTACGAAATAATTATCCTACTTATCCCCACCAAATTACACAAGTATGCAAGATCTCTTACTTGTTCCTTTTTTCCCCTTTTTACAAATGTGTACTACGTGGGTTGTCAAAAAAAATGTTGATGACTTGACAAAGCACCCCCAAGGAGCTAAGGGATTGCTTTCCCCGGTAAGGATCCATCCACCTTTCAGTGGAGTTGTGTTGGGGAAAGATTGGGGCCGATCACCAATTTTAAAAAATCAAACAGAGGATCATGTTGAGGATGAGGTGGGGATGATTTCATAAGCACTTAACGGTTCTGAGGGCAATCCAGGTTGTACGTAATACCTCCTATAGTCCTATGGATGCTTAAGAAGCCATAATAATTTCTCATAAGGCACTCCATACTTTTACTCCGCCATGCAATAACATTAGGGCCATACTAATGCGCACGCTAAAGTACTTACATTAATTTGCTCCAAGATTTGGTCTCATTATCTTTATGATATCACATGTTTCAGACTCAACACACCAGTAACTTCACATGTTACTTACACCGCCCTTTCTTTTTTCCTTTCTCTCTCTCTCACCATCTCTCTCTCTCTCTCTCTCTCTCTCTCTCTGTCAAGCACTTAATCTCATTCTTAACACGGCATGTAACATGAGTTCACCTCGTCTTTATTTGTATTTAGCTATTGTAGACGTCATGAGAGGAATGAGAAATATAATATATGAGCTGAGCTATGAAATCTCAATTTCAGTTTTTTACACCTTGAAGCTTATCGTCACAGATTCCTTAGCACTTTATGTGAATTCATGCCCCACACACACACACACACACTCTGCAGTGCACATATCCTTCTCATACAATTTACAATAATTACCTGCGCATAAAATCTAATCAACTGTCTTATTACTGTAACCATTATGCCTCCTCTCTCTCTCACCATTTCTCTTGAGCTCTTCCCCGCTCTTTTACTTCAAACTACAAAGGATTATTCCATAATCTGGCCCTGGCTCAGCCTTTCCCCTCTTTTATTTTACAATAGACCGCCCACGTTACATGCATATGTGTTGTGTCTGTCCAAGGATTTTTTTTTACACACCATCCATGGCGACGGTGTGGAGGGAATTCAGTTAATTATAATGCTTTCCTCCCTCTCCTCACTTTCTTCCGTAGTAAAAATGGGCCGTGGAATACTACTCCTTATGCATCTCCATGCTTTCTTCCCAAAAGGAGGAGTAAAAGAACAATTATAAAGTTTACGTATGGACGGGAAGATGTTTTGTTATTGTTGTTAGTTTGAATGTATTATTCGCCCGGATGATGATG
This sequence comes from Disparrhopalites patrizii, assembly GCA_034698585.1. NCBI lineage: Eukaryota > Metazoa > Arthropoda > Collembola > Symphypleona > Sminthuridae > Disparrhopalites > Disparrhopalites patrizii. The sequence continues at coordinate 21,625 of JAQGBT010002022.1, forward strand.
CCATTTGGATTTGGTGGATGCGAGGAGATGGTAGAAGACATCGTGAGCAAATGATAGTAACGAGAGGGGTAATTATTTAAACGGTGTTAGAGAGCCTTATAATTGATTTATTCCTATGCTTTACGTCCGTCAACAACAATATAACAAACCACACACACACAACCCTCACCATAGTGAACCAAGCGATGGGAATTGTATGAATAAAATTGCAAGTTTGTGTTCTGAAAAGTTAACCGGTTCGTTTTTTTTAATATTCTTTCTCTCCACTGCAATGAGTGTGGCCTTATCACTTGCACCTTACTGATTGTGAGTGTGCTTTATCACTGTGAATCATTTCCTACGCGGTTAATTCCTCTCCACGCTCGTTGTTCAAAATCCAACTGACAATCAAGTTTTTTTTTATTGTATGTATTATTCCAAAGGTTTTGCATTTATTTCTCTCTCTCTCTCTTTGAGACCAACTCTCATGTGTAAATAAACTGGTGGTAATTTAACCCAGTCATATAATACTGAAGGCAGGGGATTTTAGAGGGAGACCTAACACGACCGAGTAATTGTAATTTACGAAGCAATGCCATTTTGTGGACGCTGAGATGGATCAATGAGCTCATTAGGAGGATAGATAGTTTTTCACCGCCACACATGAACTCTCACCAGGAAAAATGAGACAGGGAAAACAATAGCCTTTTATTATAATGGTGCAGGACCCGCATATTTTTTTTGCCGTTCCAAATTGTTTTGCTGAGATTTTTTTGATGTTCTATACTCCATTTATTTTTATTTTGGTGGATCAACTCCTTAGAATTATTCACCTGTTGTTTTGTTTTTTGCCCAAAGAGCTGCGTACCTTCCATAGTTTATGTGCTCTGACGACTCCCATTTAGCTGAAAATAATTGGTAGAGAGTTGGAGAGACAGAAGAGTGCCTTTAGTCTTAATTTCGTCAGGGACTTATTATTATTGACGTTTTTTTACAGGGGAGTATTGATAAATTTTTTATGAACTTGAAGCTAGAGGCAATGAACGTTAAATGCTGTGGCGTAAAAATGTTCCTTTTTTTATACTCCTTTCCTCCTTGAAAAAAAAGCAATGTTAAAATGCCTTTTTTATGTAAAACCAAGGGGTGTAGCCCAATTTTTATTTCAATCAAAATAAGCAATTTTCTTTTGGCATCAGCACCATCGGGAGATAGAAATGCTGGGAAATTTTGGGAGAGAGAGAAGATGGGGATTGATCGAGAATATATTGTTCACTTATACATACATATCAAAGGAAGTTCAGCCAGATAAAGTTGCCACAATTTGGGGCTGTGTCACCACTATCTTTACTTGAAAAAAAAAGTTGCAGTATTATGGGTGCATATATAGTTTTTAATACAAAAAAAGGTTCAATTTCTTCCATAATCATATACGAATGGAATACAGAATGAAATGGAAATGACGGAGAAGAGGCTTCAAATATGCATCAGGGATTATATCTATAGATTCTTATACCATTGTAACAATGTATGGAGGTATAAATGGAGGGGGATGAATACATAGAAAAGTGGCCGTCCGTTCATTAAATTTCAAGGGAGGATGGGCACGGAGGAAATCCTTTGGAGAAAATTGAATATAGGCACGGCATCACTCTTATTGGTTCATGTGAGGTGGTCGGTGGCGGAGTTCTTCTGCATTATGTGTATTGGAATCTAAAGTATCGAATAAGAAGTGGTAGTAGCTTCATAAATGTTTTTTTTTGGGGGGGGGACTTCAATGGAAGTCATAAAAACCTTCCTTTATTTTATGGTCAGGTGTATTACAACAAACATGTGGCGCTCCTACGAAAAAAAAATCTAGACCCATCACTATTATGCCAATCAAGACTATAGCAGGTATGTACATCCCTCCTTTTTTTAATACTTTACCCCCGCGGAGATTCTGTTTTATTCCTTGGCGTGGCCCTATATACTTCACTTACAACCACAAAGTGCTACCATTACAATTGCAAGTGTATGTAAAAGAATAATTTACCATGAATTTAATAATGTTACACATGTAAAATAATAATTACAAGACGTGATTTTTTTTTTTGGTCATAAATTTTTATTAATTTTACTTATAAACAAGATGATTCCGTGAATTTCGAGAGCTCAAAAAGAAAGAAAGGGTAGCAATCTTTCATGCTACATTAAAAGTATAATTTTAGCTCGGGATAAAAAAAAACTAAATACATATGTATACCTGGATGCTCTACACATCAAATTACACGCTACTTGATTTACCTTCAGATTTTTGCTACCAGCTAAAAACTAAGTGTATGAGCATGTACAATGAACTTACTTGGTGGTAACAATACCATTTTTTTCCAGGGGGGTGAATACAGAAAAATGTTACATGCAAATATTCCATCATGATCCTTCTTTCTCTCTATTTTTCTCCCTTTTTCTCTTCCTGTTTTCTCTATTTTTCTCCATTTTTTCTCCCTTTTCTCTCTCTTTCTTTTTCCTCTTTCCTCTCTCACTTCCTCTTCCCCCTAATTCTTGCCCCTTTTCCTTCCCTCCAAACCTCGTCATTATTAATTACGGATTTGAGTGAGTGCATTGGGTTGGAGCGCGCCACCATGAGAGATGCCAATCTGAACCGAGTCAAGATAACTGTATCATCTACCATTACCATTTTTTGAATCAGCTCAAAAATTAATTCTCCCTTCCTTCGCACACACACACACACAAATGGATTTTAATAAAGTCTCGGAGGTATGTAATACACGTATACATTTTTATCATGATTTCCTACGAGTCATTTCCCAATTCCCTACCTTCTTCTTGGAATGGAGTGAGAGATGGAGGAATGAAGAGAAAAAAATGCAATTCCTAATGGATTTCTACAATACCCTACACTTGTGTGATCCTTTATTCACTGCCATTTTACCACACACCCATGTGTTTGCTTTTATCTCGTGGTGGTGTGGTGATTCTTATGACTATTATTTTTTAAAAGATTCCATCTCCAACTTCTCCGAGTGTGGCTATGTTGTTGGCAGTGGTAAATGGATTTTTAGTGCTACCCTTCACTTTCCGAGTCCAGCCTTTGCGGCAGCATTGCTGGTACATTATTACGTTTTTTCCTCCGTTGTCGCCACCAATCATCCTCTAATTTCTGTGGTGGCCTTTTGTTGCGAAATATATCCTATCCCTTCACACCATCGCATTTCTCCTACTTCTCAATCGTTTTTATGCATGAGATACTTCTATTAGAGACTATCGTGATCTATAGGCTTTCTCTCTCCCTCGAGAAAATAATGTTCCAAAGGGGCACAAGTCGAAGTGTGTGAAATAGCTTTACTGCCCGAAAGAAATACTGCGCGCCTGCTGTATTTTGTGTTATACAATTTTTTGCCGTTTGTTTGCACATCAGAGCAGTTCCAACTGGTTTTGGGGCGGTTGAAGCAACAAATCCATCATGTCTCCCTAGAAATGTATGCCCGCTGTATGGGAATAGCGGAGAGATATGCTGTGAAGGAAGGGCAAAAATGAATTCAAACCATTTTGATTCCCACCCTCACAACAAATACATAGGATTGACGAACTCAGTATTTACGATTGTGATTCAGGACCAAAAGGAAACACATATAATTATTCCAACTACATAAATGGCAATATTTAAGTTCAAATCGTGATTGCCCCACCGACATTTCTTTTGCAGGGGCTGTAATACGTGCCATAATGGGTGGCTTATGATAGGTCCCAGAATGGCCCACCACACAGATATTTATTGTAGCAAACATGGAGTGGGTGCTTATAAGCACTCCAGACCACATATATGTATACATGTACATAAATATACATATTTACATGGGTGAAAGGGGTAGAAAGGGGGAATAATTAAAAGCGGATAATGCACAGGGAACCCGTTATTGCATTATTAATTGCCCCTATTATGTTGAAGCTCAGTTATTATTATTAATCTGAACAACAACCTTAAATTTAGGAAATTCGTTCTCCGTAATAGCGGTAAGGACCCCAAAAAATATATTTCCCCCATCATCATCATCCTCGTCGCCGTCGTCCAAAAAAAAAAATGTACCGAGTGGGCTTGTCCCCTCTTCCCTATTCGCCAGCTTTTGGTGGTGACGTTGCGGTAATTACATTTTTACCACCATCAACGTCCAAAAGAAAAAAATATGGCCGAAGTAAAAAAATAAAAATCAGAGGTAGAGAGTGTAATTTAATACGCAAAACAAATATGAATTGAGAAGCCTATATAATACGTGGATAGTACATAAATAGGAAAAAGGAAGAGAGGGCGAAGACGAGTACAAGCTAAACCAGGTGGTCTTTATTGAATTGCCCATGTGTAGAGAGACGGAGGAGGAAGAAGAGAGAAAAGGATTGTTATTATTATGATGAACCACCTTTGTTTGCAAAGACACGAGAGCGAGAGAGAGAGAGAGAGAGAGAGAGAGAGGAACAAAACAAAGTTATTAAGTGCTCCTTCTTGTTTTGTGTGTTCTATTCCGGCTGTGAAAAGAGAAGTTGCCGGTTGAAAAATAAAGTCATCAATATCAATTCCCCTCTCCGCTCCTCACTCTCGTCTTTTCATCCAGCTCCCAAATACACAAATACATAAGTATATATCTTTACATAAGTCTATACCTGCCTCCCTGTAAGCGGAGGCATCAGAAGAGCTTGACGACAACCATCAATACTCGGCATATGATGTAGCAATTACTGGCGGTATTACACAAACTCTTATAAACGCTCCGTGTATTTATGAACCTCCCTGCCTCCAACCAACACCGTGAGGACGGATGTCCTTCCCAGAAATGTATGTAAACGTGAGAGGGACACTCCAAGTTCCTCCGATACTATACAGAAATATTGATACGCATATATTTGTATAACATATTGTTGCATTTGCTCTCTCTCTCTCTCTCTCTTTCATTCTTTCTATCTCTCTGTCTCTTATTCTCTCTCTTTCCCTTTATTTCTCTGTCTCTCTGTCTCTTATTGTCTCTCTTTCTCTCTCTTCTGTCGCTTATTGTGTCTCTTTAAATCTCTCCTCTGTCACTTATTCTCTTCTCTCTCTCTCTGTCTCTCTCTCCTCTGTCTCTTATTCTCTTTAATCTCTCTCCTCTCTCTCCTCTGTCTCTTATTCTCTTTAATCTCTCTCCTCTCTCTCCTCTGTCTCTTATTCTCTTTAATCTCTCT
>JAQGBT010002023.1:0-26798 GCA_034698585.1 Disparrhopalites patrizii
GAATCTGGAATAAAATAAATAAAAAATAGATTCTAAAATAAAATAGAATCTGGAATAAAACAAATAAAAAATAAATTATTAAATAAAATAGAATCTGGAATAAAATAAATAAAAACTAAATTCCAAAATAAAATAGAATCTGTAATAACATAAAATCTTTGCCCAAGTCTCTATTGCCCGCCATTGCCCGGATGAAAATGGCCGTAGAAATCTGAGTGTTTACCGGGTCACGTTGGCCTCTATCGTGTGTTTACTGCCAAAAGCTCTTCAATTCTGTACACACCGAGTTTCTTATGGAGTAAATGGCAATAACCTGTTTGGGAAATAGTCTGCCCTCCCCATTTCGGAATGCGACAGTATGAGCAAATTATAAAGGGGGAGAGCGAGAGAGAGAGAGCATTTGAGCTTTGAGTCGGCAAACTGCCATAAGTATATACGGAAAGGATCTTTACGAGAGCAAATTACGTAAGGCAAAGTGGCTGGGGAGCACGCGACTGTTGTAGAATTTAGATTCACGATTACTGCTTGGGGACAGCCAGACTCTTGAGGAAATAGGAGGGAGGGGGAGATGCGAGACAGAGCAGACGATACAGTAAAAAGAGAGGGCTGGGGAGAGGAATAAAAAGAGGAAGTCAAGGGCTCACAAAGGAAACGACGGCAAGGGAGAAACAGACATTAAATAAGACAGAAATTTCGGGAAAGCGGGGAGAAGCAAAGCAAAATTACAAATATACAAAAAGTATAAATGAAGAATCGAGAGCAAATAAACTAAAGCAATTCGACCTAAGATGTGACCAGAAAGGGGTAAAATCCAAACAAAATAGAGGGGGGAAATCGAGGATGGAGAAAGTTTTTTTTTAAAAGGGAGAAAGTTACGGACAAACGAGAAGAAATGGGGAGATAAAGACGTGGGAGATTTATATCATGAAAGTTAGAGAAAACAAAGAGGCAAAAAAAAGATTAAGTTTGAGGAATAAGACGCAAACAGATAGTGACGACTACAGAGAGACAATGGGGGAAAATAATAGGTAAGCAAAGAGAGAGAGAGAGCACTGAGAAAGGGTGGAAATAAAATGGGAGACAGAGGAAGTGTGAGCAATTGACAGAGAGAAAGAAGCTAAAGCCAAATGGAATTAAGTTGGAGAAAGTGAGGAGACAAAGCAACTAGAAACACATACAAGATTGAAAGGGAGGCAAAATAGATCAAATCAGACACGAGAACAGAGGAAAAGCGAAGCGACGAAGGCAGACAGGCGGGAAAAAAACTGGGGAAAAACAGGAAAGAGAAAACAGCGAGAACTGGAGAAAAACGTGAAAGAGAAAATAGCGGGAAAGAATTGGAAAAGCATGAAAGAGAAAACAGCGAGAAAAAATGGGAGAAAAAACAAGAAAGAGAAAATAGCGAAAAGAAACAAGAGAAAACTCAAGAATGAGAAAGCAGCAAAATGAAACTATAGAAAAAACTCAAGAAAGAGAAAGCAGCAAAAATAAACTAGAGAAAACTCAAGAAAGAGAAAGCAGCAAAAAGAAACTAGAGATACAACTCAGGAAAGAGGAAGCAGCGAAAAGAAACTAGAGATACAACTCAGGAAAGAGGAAGCAGCGAAAAGAAACTAGAGAAAACTCAAGAAAGAAAAAATAGTGAGAGAAAAGTAGAAAAAATTAAGCGAGGACAAACAGCGAGACGAACCTGGGAAAAAAGAAAGTGAGAAAAGGCAGCGAGCAATAATTGGAGAAAAAGAAAGCAGGAGAAAACCGTGATACGAATCTGCAGAAAGAAACAAAGCAAACTGAACCTGGAGAAAAAGAAAATGAGGAAATACAGCGAAAAAAATTGGAGAGAAGAGAGTGAAGAAAAACGGCGAGAGAAAATGCGTGACAATGTGAAGAAAGACAGAGGAAAGTGGTGAGAGGAGGGAAAAAGAAAGCAAGACTCTTTCATGTGGAGAAGAAGTGGAGAAAAATTGCGTGAGCCACAGCGAGAAGCGTGTGAATGGACTTGGCGAGATGTCAACTGTGGTGACTCGTGATTCCGCCGCATAACGATCAAAGTTCGTCCATAAAACGGGAAAACGAGAGGAGATTCTCTCTCTCTTTCTCTCTCTCTCTCTTTCTCTCTCTCTCTCTCTCTTTCTCCGCTGCTATCCTTACGCCTTTCCCCCAGAGAAAACAACAAGTTGAAATGTGAGATGAGAGAACAGCAAAGGAATTTCTTTGCTCCTTCAGTGCTTTTTCTTTGGCCCAAAACCTCGTTGCGGTGGTGGAGGCGGTGATTCCATACGGACGACGAGTATATTTTTTTATTGCAAATTCGATACATGGCATTGCTTTCTAAATATTTCTTGGAATCCAATTTCCCCTTTCTTACTCTTATTACCTCCACCAAAATCAATACCAGCACACAACAACTGGCTCTCTCGCGCTTTATACACCATCCAACTCTTTCCTCTCTTCCCTCCCTCTTCCTACCTTTCACAAACATGTCATAAAAAGATCTCTCCTGGTCTCTCCATCTATTACAAGCCCAAAGGGATTTCTAGAAATTCACAGTTGGTGTTTTCAATCATCCGCTTTTCTCCTAAAAAAAAATCTTCATCCTCTTTTACCGGCGGAGCAATTTCAATAGGGTGCCGTCCCGTTCCAGACCATCCTGTCTCTATCTCTTTGCTTCACTGGAATGTACTCGTACCTGGAATATTGTCAAACAACTTCGCTACAGCCTCTTTGCACTCCTTTTTTTTTCTTGTGAAACAATTTTTGTTTTGCATCCAACTTCTTTTATTGCTTTGCGGTCGATAGGACTTTTTCCGGTCGCAACAATTGAAGGACCTGTTTTTCGGGGGGATGAATAGTTTTTTTAGTTGTTGGAGTACGAAGTGTGTAAAAGGAGCAAATGACCCAAGTAAAAGTGTGTGTATCTTTTTTTTTAAGGTCTCTCTGTCCTCCTGAAATCCGTCTCTCCCGTATTTTTCAATTTAAATTCCTTTTATAACTTTCCCTTAACCTATGCATTTTCTTCATATTAATCTTATAGGGACAACCACATTATGCTTTATTTTCAAAACTAATTATGCTTTTTGCCAAAATCAATTATGCTTTTAAACATTATACTTTTTTCCAAAATCGATTACGCTTTTTATGCTTTTAAAAATTATGCTTTTTTCCAAAATCGATTACGCTTTTTATGCTTTTAAAAATTATGCTTTTTACAGACTCATTGTGCGTTTCAAATTTTACAGAACGTGCCATCATGCGGCTTTTACAAATACCCTCTGAAATTTCAAAATGGTCAAAAATAGTAAATTTTAAAGAATTTCCGGCATCAAATTTTCAGTTCCTGGAAACCTGAGAAACTTTCACCCATTAATTAGCAACAAAAACGACAGGAAGAAGAATTACTAACGGCTATACAGTCGGGCATTTTACTTTAAACATCAACAAAAAATTGGACATGCCGTTATAAAAGTAAATCTATACAAATTTTCTCAAAATATTTTCTAGGATTAATTGTGGGACAATTACGCCGTTGGAAATTAATTATGCTTTTTGAAATCGATTATGCTTATTATGCTTTGAATGCTTTTTATGCTTTATTTTTTCACGAAATCATAATAGGTATGCAATGTACCTAGGATGCTTTCCAACTATACATTCGGGGTCTAAAGTGACACTTTTACATTTACGCTTTTTAAGCTATTGGTTGTCTCTAAATCTTGAAGCTCATTCACCATTCACCACTATTGAAATCAAATTCAAGTCTCCTCATCACTAACCAAATTCATCTTAAACCTAATCAAAAGGAAAGGACAGAAGAACGTGGATCACGCCACATTTGTAGATAACGGAGGAATTTGATGAACATTTAGAGGACATGGAAATGAGAAATTCAGAGACATTTTAAGGATTAGAAATTTAAAAATATATTTATTCCAAACAGGGAAATGCTACTGCCACACAATTCCATTCGCACAAGCATACAAAATTGTGCTGGAGTACTGGAGAGAAGTTTCCCCTGTATTCTTCACCAGGCTTGTTGCTAATCTTTTATGAGATTTTTTATGTTTTATCCCATCAAAACTAAAGTTTTCCCTTCCAAAGGTGACACAATTCTCCAAGACTTTTTATGGCCCTCGAAAGTTCACTTTTCCATTTGTTCTAACGATCCCCGGGCAGTATAACGCGGGCTTCAACAGGCGGGATTTTTTTTTTGGAGAAAGAATATGTCTTGGAGGACGAAACACTTTCGGTGACGTCGTAAAAGCCTTTTCAGAGAATAATACATAAACATTTTGGGGGATTCGATTGAACGGCAACAATCCTTCAGGACATATTGAATTGTTAGAATTGTTAGGGCACATTGGTTTAAGATTATTGGATAATCCCAACATAACAGTTTTGATATTTAGTGGCCACTGTTATGGACCGCCTCATTGTTTTACAGTGGATTTTTTGTGCTTTTTCGTCATTCTTTTTTATGGACCCAAAAATTGAAGGTCGCTTGTCTCGTGTAGAAGCGTAATAATTCACTTCCACACAATAAACGCCGCCCATGGAGAATTTTCTTTTTTTTTCTCCAGAAAATACAAAAGCCACAACTTTGAAAACCTCCTCCATAGAATGATAGAGAGAAGGCCTCAAAGAAAGCGGAAGGAACAACTGCGGAGGAGAAGTTTGAGAGGCATGAATTTCTGGTGGGGGAGGAGGGCAGGAACAAAGGAAAGGAAATGTCCTTGTCACCCGACTGGGAAGGCATTCATAGATTTTTATGGACATTGGCATTTCGATTTTCCTTTCCCGGAGCCGGGGAGGAAAGGGAGAGACGGGGAAAAAGAAGAAATACAGGTCCATTCAACATCACTCACCACCAACTGCCGTCATATAGTCAGTAAAGATAAAGGGAGAGTGAGTGGAGAGATATTTTGGTGTAGAACTTGTCCTAGACACTAACTCGCATTCCATCATCAGCCTTTCTGGTCAATACACAAACACAAACGTTCCTTCCCACATCTGTCCTCAGCATCTCTTTGGACCAAAAATCTATGGAAGTGATAACAATGTCTAAAAGCAGAACATAAATGTGTCGAATCCTCTCGGCTCCTTTTTTTTTTTTTTTTTGCTCGCACTTTTTTTTCTAGTTTTTTTTTTCTTCTCTCCTAATTTTTCTGTCCTTGTCACTTGTGAGCTCAAGTCTGTGCATCTCGTCAGTTACCATAACTTTGGGTAAAAAACCAGCAAAACTATGTGCAAATCATACGAAAACAACACCGTATAATGTTTCGTTTTGAGACTTTTTTTAGGGGAATATACAGTAGCCTTCGTCTCAAAGATTGATATGAACAAAAACCCTGGAACTACTTTAGTACATACAATTACCAAATACTACCCATCATCAATTATTTTCCACTTAAGCTTTTAACCTCACACTTTTTTCATATTACATAAAAATTCTTTTACGTATAACTCCTTTTTGTAACTCGGAAGAGCAAATGTCTCACGACACTTTCTAATGTTTACACAGCTCTTTATTTTACCGACTACCAAAAAAAAAACGGGCATAATAGGTAAGCCAAAATAGGTGACGAAGACCTTCAGCATGTTTTATGCGCAGAAACAGGGAAGTGTGACACACCCTTTGCCAACATGGGTGAATTGTAGCAACAATGTGGTTTTAACTTTATTAATCTTATACACAGCATAATTACGTAATAACAGTGAATGAAACAACATGTGTACCCACTATCACAAGGTTTTCTTATTTAAGCTCCACATGTGATAATTTAGTGTGACCAGACATGTACACGTAACATGGCCAGATAGAAGACAAATGAACAGTGTTTCATGTCACATCAAAATAAGCTGATTTTGCTACCTGTCGGGGTTTGCATTCTTGATTTCACTAATACTAACGAATACAACAATAAAACTTTGTTCGAGGTTCTAGCCACCGCTTTCAATAGTCTACTAAATAACATGTTATTTAATCTTTAAGTCCAATTTTAGTAACTGTTCATTAACTACTTCCTACTCCTATACGACGGGATTTAACACAATGAACTGTCTGGGTGTGGGTACGTCATGCAGGTTATCCAATATGCGCTGTAAATTTGAACCCTGGCGGTATGAATACAAAGTAGTTTACGATATACATTTAACAATATTCACTATCACATAAATACATACATGTATTAAGCATACAAAATCTTAACATGTAAAGAAAGGATAAAGTTGTATCTTGTATCACAAAAAATATAAACTCTCACTGGTTGATTCACTAATAGTTATTTTTCGTAATAAATAGGTATTAAACACTCCGACAGAATATAATGTACTTATTTCTTTCTTGTCCGTAAATACTTCTTTTGCGCAAAATAGCATTATTTTCGTATTTTGTATATAAACAGTAGGTATATCCGGTTAAAAACGACTTTTAGATCTAAGTAAACACCACAAAATATTTTGGCAACCGTGATTTACACTGTACATGTACACTAACTGAATGATTTCGATTTGAACGATTTTTTTCGAAATTAGAAAATAAGTGGGAAAAGAAACCAGGAAAGGACTAATTGGTTATTTTGAAGTTGCTCCGTTGGTAGGGGTACGTCTGTTACAATATTACTAATTTGGGCTGTGCATCTATTTTTGGCACTTGTTTTGAATGTCATTTTGCTCTTCCTGCAGAAATCTTCCCCTTCAATATAGGTATGTACTTCAGTTGTTGAAGTACGTCATCTTTGTCCGAAATTATATTTTCTCAATCAGTACGTAGAAAATCGGGGTGAATTGCAGGGACATTTGAAAGAAAATACAAAATACTAAGACTAACGAGAAACGTTCGTAAAGTTACCCGTTACATCTTGTGCTTTCATCCATGGACTTTTTTCATCCGAACAGTCATTCACACAGTAGTTAAACTTTTTATTCATTTACGCAAGACTGTTGATTGTAGAACGTGCTTGAGATTCCTGCTGAAGAAATCTGGATATGACATTTTTTACAGTTGACAATGTCCACGTAGCATCGTGTGTAAGACGACTGACGCTGTCGGCAGCATTGTAACCATCGTACGCGCCTAAGATAACGACAGCGTCTTGTAGATTTTTCAAAGCCCGCAACAATTGATTTATGTATTCTTTTCTTGGAAGATGATTCTCTTGGAATTCCCGTGATGCAAGCGCAAACGTAGCGTAGAACTTTTGATAGCATACAATACCTAAGCACAAATAGTTATTAATTCAGTAACTTCTAAAACTCTTTACAAGAAATTATGTAGTCGCAGTTACAACTATTAGTTACGTTAAAACAATCCACCTACCTCGATCGAGCCAGAAGCCAGGCCTAAGTGCTTTAAAATGCTTTTCACAAGCATCACAGTACTCAGACAGTAATTGATAATCACTGATAGCTTCGTCAGACAAAATTTTATGTGGATCCGGAGACCTTACGGACTCAAGGTGCGGTCGGATGATAGCTTCAATAAAACACCACGCCATGATGACAAGTTCATGTGTAGGATTCAGCTGCCTCTGGGCCTTCTGGATGAAGTCGTACAATTTATCAAGACCTTCTCGAGATTTGGGAATGATATACAACTGATTTCGAAGGTCGTGGGAATTCTCTTTGATCTGAGAGTAAGGTACTTCTTCCTGACACACATTACACGACCAGATTGAATCTTTCCACTGCAAAGCCGTTTCAGGTCGAACCAAACCTCGACGGCAATTTGGACAACAAATATCTCCACTATGATCACCCGTTATTGACGGGTTTACGCATCTCGGACAGGTACAATTTAGACATATATTTTCTAATACACGTCGTCGGAGGGAATAAGCGAGATAGGGGGTAGGAACGAAGTCCAGAGATATGATCTCTCCTTTCAAAATGGTTACAGCGGCTTTTACAACGCAGCGCATTTTGTATACAGTTCCTGTGACTTCACTCTCAATATATTGCAAAGTGTTTGGCACGCAGTCGTGAGCAAAGTACAGCTGAGTCGATATTAACAATTTAAACCTGAAAGTATCATAAAATCCATGTTTCAATTGTTTACAAGTTACAATATATGATTTCGTACAGCGTCACACAAGATAGTATTGAGTTATTAATTTAACATGTGCACAAGTTTTGCTGAGTATGTTCTACTTACGGGGATTTTAAGTTTGGTTTGAAAGAAAGAGCCGTGATTATAGCATGAACATTGCGAACAAGATCCAGGTTGTATCCAGAAGCTTTAACACTGTATGGGACTAGACGTTTAGTATTTTGCACAAAACATGCAAATAGGTTAGTTTTCCTGTAGTATTCTACTCTGACATGACGATGAAATTCCAAAAACTTTTCCCACAATGGACGATCATACTGCTCGAGCTGCAGGGCCCGTAAGATTTCTATATCCATGTATAAACTGTGAAAGCAACCCTGGGGACGCTCTTCCGGAGTCTGCAACAAAAATCATGGTATCATAACAATACAAACAGAACAACTTCAACATGAACATACAATAGTATTTCCTACCAGTTTATCCGAATTGCGAATGACCATGCATTCACCAAGATCATGGGCGATTTCGTCTTCACAATTTTTAGAGCACAGAGGAAGATCACACCTACAGATATCAGAAACATAGACGTCATTACAACCTTGTTCACACACTTCTGTGACAAAATTTTGTTTTTCAATACAGCATTAGGGAAACTTCTTCAATATTTTGACGACAGGCGTACTTTGAACAATGATGACGTTGTATTGCGTGCAAATCCACAAGTCTCATGCATCCTAAACAGGCTGGCTTTTTGGCTTGACAGGTGTGCAAATAATCCTCTCTTATAATACAACTAAGATCCATCACATGAATAAAGTCTGTTTCAAAACTAGCGATTGGAAAAACCAAAAATGGTTGTTCAGAAAAAATTTGACGACCAGCTTGAATATTTCTCACTGCCACCATAGCACTTCGTGCATCGTCAATGATTTCCATTTTGTAGGGGATACAATGATGTTTGTGATTTTTCCAGTCTGTCCTTTGGTGCTCCTCGCTGCAATAAAATGCAGCTTTGCAATTTTTGCACTTTTTTGATGCTAGCTGGGTGCAAGTTTGAACTACGCAGAACTGATTCATTCCTTCCCATGTCGACCTAACTGCTCCAGCAGAAGCAGTAGCACTTGCACTTTTTCTTTGACTACAGTTATAATTGAGATTGGAATCTAGGGCAGGACTTCTGTAAAAATTGTAGGAGCCAGGTACAGAACCAGCATTTACCGGGGTTCCAGGTTTACCGCCTGTTACTTTAGCAGAATAGTCGTTGCTGGCATACGAAGTTTGAATAAACTGAGTGGGGTCAGGATACAGTTGGTACCTCTGGCCAGGAATCATGGGATTGGAGGAGAACTTGACTTCATTCTCATGTTCGAAATCTAACCCTAAAATTTCCTCCACCTCATCTGTAGGCTCTTCACTATTTGACTCCTCTCGATTTTCTGCAGAGTGAATGGTGTAATCGTCACTGCTGTCAGGTATTCCCAATATTTGCTCCGGGTCAGAATGAGTTGTGAGACTGCTGTGGTAACTAGGGTGACTCCCTGAGTGGTCGGAATAAGTGATATCTTCAGTTAAACTTTCATTTTCTATCTGTATACTCACGTGACTGTCACTTGATTTACCCGTTTCAACCAAAGACTCCTGAGGAAATACCGATCGGTAAGTGAAAGTCTTAGCATTTTCTCTGTTAGCTATTTCCTCATGTAAAGTCTTTTCAAATATGTCAAATGATCGAAATGCTTTATCATATTGTGGAGTATTCTTCGGAGGAAGTTCATCGAAAATTACACCTTCACTGAAAGTATCACTCCCACTTGTGCTGTCTATAACGTAGGTGTTCCCACCATGCAAAGGTGTTACTCTGATAGGATTACACTTCTTCCCACAATTGTCATTGGAATTTTCAACCTGCTCCGTCCATATAGGCTTCTCCTCCTCGAAATGCCCGTGACTCTCCTCCTTTGGCACAAGGTCACTGGGCACTGACTTACTAAATTCATTCTCATTTGTATCGACACTTCTCGGCTTGAACAATTTGTTTCGTAATTTCTCCTTCTTCTTCAGATCAGCCACATCGGTATTCTTAGCTACATTTTCCTTTTCGAAGTGGTGAGCGGGTGGTGGTAAAGAAATTGTAGGAACTTCCGGCGCAACGATCTCTCCCTTTTTGTTATGACTTCCTGCCCCACGCTTCTTGAACATGTTTTTCTAACAAATACTATAAGCGTTTTCTCCTTACGAAAGATAATTATGTTGTCCAAATCAACCCGAAGATGTGAGGAACGCTGTTGGTTACACAAAAACAAGAATTAAGTTCAGCACGACCATAAACAATACCACAATTAATGACTGTGCTTCAATGAATATTCTCTACTACCATTTATAACAACAATAATCCGTACAGACTTGTATAAGTATTAACCTCCCAAAAACTTAAGTTTCAATGTCACCCAGCAGCCCAGCATATACGAATGAATACCACCAGCAACTATAATATTTTTAAAGGGTAAAAAATGCACAACAACGAACCTCCAGAATCAGTTTAAGTGAGCAGTCTAATTGAATTCCCGTATTGACCTAAGACACCGGAACGCTGAGGAAAATCGGGTGACAAGTACCATTAACATCAACTTGTTGGGCAGGTGTGCCGTCTAGTACACTGTGAGCCTTGGAAACCATATATAAAACGCACTTTTTAATTTTTTTCCTCTCTGGACAAAAAAACAGGCAAACTTCAAGGAAATGTGTCCCGATCGTTAATTGACTTAATACATACGTTAAAATGGAGATTAAGTATATGAAAAACCAATAGGAATGCGCTCTTCCAGCTGGATGTTAATGTATTTTTATGAAAAAGATATGAAATTGAGGATTTTCTTTTTTTTTCTCTCTCTCTGCTTTAATAAAACAGATACAAAATGGATTTTGTGTAGGCCGGAATGTTTTCCATGTTAAACTCCGCGCTGAAAACTTTTCTTCCATTGAGGAAAAATAATAAAGCGAGGACATGCCGATGAATCTCAAGAAGATCTCAGGAAATAGCCTGGCGCTGTCCTACACGCTAACGTACATAAAGGCTTCACCGTGTCTTCAGTGCTTCTTCTCGTTTTCACACTTTTCCTCGTTTTCTCTCGCCGTTCAACTCGTTTTCTCGCTTCGCCGGTTCGCCCACGACCAAGAATCCTCTTTTGTTTTTGTTTTAATCAAGTTCTCTCTTTCCATAAAAGTTTGACACATTTTTCAACTACTTTTACGACTCTTTCCAATGTTAAACCAATGTTAAACCCAATGGTCCAATGTTCCAATGTTAAACCGGAGAGACAACAAACGTTTTGTTTTTTGTCACTGTCTTTCTCTTTTTCGTCTGCGCTTTCTCCGTCGAAAACAGCAGAAAGTCCTTTTTAGGATGTTCAAGGTCAAACTGAGGTATGTCAAAGTTCAAATAGGTATTTTACAACAAATTTTACATAGGTGTAAACATTGTAGTTAATATAAAAATGCAGCCTGGGTGAAGAGGTAAGAGTTGAAATGTGTTTAAATGAAACCTTTATGTCGAAAGAACTGACGAGAAAGAAAACGGATATGCACATGAAACATTTATCAATTGTCCATTTATTCCGTGATTTGTGTGGTTTAATCATAAGTACTAATAAGTAGTATTAGCCACCATGCATAATTTAAGTGTAAAATAAGCATTTCGCACAGTTGAGTGGAAAGTGTATTTCCAATGAAAATACGTGTGAAACTCGTACCATTTCAACGACTATTTTATACTCTGGCACTACCGAGAAAGCTGCTTTCGTTTTGGATTAAATACTATAAGTTGACTTGGACGGAGTTCACATTTTCCTGCTTCTGTTACAGTTAGAGATAAATATGTAAGTAGATTATAAAATAATGAAGCGTACAAATTGAATTACAAACCTGCCTCACAACACGACATTTAAATACCACAAATATGTAATATATGTATCTTTACAGCGAATTATTTTTAAAATACTGATGTAGGAAATATTCAGTTTGCTTTCGACAACAACACATCAGCAACTGTCGACACTACACACATGTGGATTATAAAAGTTGGCGAATGATTTCAATTTTGTACTGTGGTTTTACACTTATTATGTTGAACTTTTAACTAATCACTGGTTTTGGACCAACTGAGAAACCTCTCCAGGGCACGCTCCCATTCTTGAAAAGTTAGTTGAGCCATTTCTTCCTGCTCTGTCTTTGGAATAAAACTTTTTTCTATTGTGTACATATCTTGAACTTGTTCGCGTGAAGTCCAAATTCCTGTTGGGCACATAAAAATCATTGAAGCTTCTTCAAAGCAGAGCTCTTAAACGAATACTACAACATATTATTTGAGGTATTAAGTATGTACAACATTCGTACCAGCATGGATTCCAGCCATGATAGCGCAACCCAAAGATGTTGCTTCCGTACTTCCAGTCCTTTCCACTCTTTTCCCTGTTAAGTTCGCGATTGTTTGCAACACAAAGTCATTTCTAGCAACACCACCATCGGCCCTTCATTGATAAAATGCATATTATAAGACACTGAAACTTTTTTTAACTTAAACTTTCAACTGTTACGCCGAAAACTCACCTAATAAAATCAAACTGAAAATCGGTTTCGCTTTGCAAAACATAAAGAAGCTGATGTACACGAAACGAAATACTTTCTAGAATCGCTCGAACCATGTGAGCTTTTTTGGTGGTAGCTGAAACTCCAATAAAACCGGCGGAAGCACAGGTGTCATTGTAAGGAGCCTATAGAAAGTTAAACGAAAAATATAAACGTCTGCTTTTTTAACTCACAACACCCACACGATATTGACTGCTAATGTGTAGACAGTAGACTGTAGCCAAAGTTTACCTGTAGTCCATTAAAAGCCGGCACAAAGTATACACCATTTGAATGCAAAACGGATTCAGCCAAAGCACTGGTTTCACTGACGTCCTCATATAATCCGATTGTCTTCCCCCATTCCACAATAGTACCAGCATCCTTAGAGCAACCTTCAGCCAAGTACACTACTTCTGAACCAATTTTCCAACCAACTAATGGATAAATTCCTGCTACAGATGCGTGTGGTTTTGATCCTGTATTCACGTCCAAGAACGCGCCAGTACCCAGAGTTATTTTCACATCTCCTTCGTTGCATAAGCCAGAACCAAAGACAGATGATGACTGGTCAGCTATGGAGCAAACGATTGGTATTTCTGCGCCCTTGAAGATTTTACATGACCCAAAATGGTTTCCACAAGTAGGCACCACTTCGGGAAGAATTGACGTGGGTATTGAAAACATTTTTAAGGCCCATCCTGCCCAATCCAGAAGATAAGGGTCAAAGAAACCCGTGGGAGCGGCGCAGCTATAGTCTGTTACGTGCTTCTCACCATCTAAACAATAATTTTCCATTTTCACACATGTCTGCTTGCAAAATTTTACTTTCCTATAATCTATAATATATGAAATAAGAACTAGAAAGGTAATACACACCTGTAAGCTTGTGAATCAGAAATGTGTCCAACGTTCCAAAACGAACTTCATTTGAAGCAATCTTTTCGCGAATCCCCGGAACGTTTTGTAGGACCCACATTAACCGAATCACGACCTGTTCATTCATCAGCTTGAGTACGCTACCCGATAAATACCTTCGGTTTTGAGTACAGCCATACAAAACCTTGCATGCCATCTTGAATATCTACAAAAAGGAAAGTTGCTTTTTTAATCCAGGAAGGAAGCGCAATCAAGTTCGTATTGCATAAACAGCCATTTAGTTGGCCTAGATCAGCCCAGGTTTAAAATACCTTGAAATAAAATGAAGAATTCCAACTTTGTACTAAAGATGCACTTCGAACATCTTTCCAGGTTATAATGTTATGAAGAGGCTCGTTATTATTGGCATCCCAACATAAAAAGCTACATCGTTGGGATGAAATACTCATACAAGTTATGTGCGACGGAGTTAGGCTAGCATCTAGAAATACAACATTGTTGATCAAACATTGACATTTCTGCGAGGATTAAATAATTATTGGTTTAAAGCAGCTTTCAAGAATGAATGTCAAGGGGAAACCAGTGAAAAATGTGAAGAACAATTATTCAATGTGCTAATCACAACTAAATTCATATGATCACAACTGATACTAACTTTTAATGGCTCCAGTTATCACAGTAACGACTTGATCCCACAGGATATCAGGATTTATTTCGACATACCCAGGTTTGGGGTACTCCAGGATGATCTAGCCCAATAAAACATTACATTTTACACCTCGGTTAGTTGTTGCCATTACAAAATTATCCATTACACGTAATTTTCTACAAATTTATCCACAGCAAAAACATGTATTTAAAATATCCCAATACTTACGTTACATTTCTCCTCGCCCCGAATCGTGCCACTTTGGTCAACCACAATGCATCTAACCGTTGTGGTTCCCAAATCCAAAGCAGCAATAAATTTTTCACCTTCCCCACTCATTTCTCACAAGAAGACTACAGCGACTGGAAATGAGTTGCGATTTGAACTGCAATACAAGAACACTTCAGTTTATGAATCAGCAAACCAGAACCATACACTTCTAAACCCTGGGTTTAATGAAGTGGAGGATAATAACTTACAAACCTCAATTAATAATATCTCACAAATAGATATCAAGTTTGATAACAAGATTATGTGTATGTATACTGTTAGTAAACAAGTAAACATACTTTCGCTCATACAAAATGCAAACATACATCTATAGAGTATACATACAATTAAAACCGCAGAATAATAAGCCAGATGTAACCTTCAATGTGTAACTATAAGTTTAAAAATAATTTTCGTACTTCCAACAACAAACACTCAAACAAAATCCAGTCTTACCTTTTCGTCGAAGAGCAGCAATTTATTTGTGAGAAATTGAACACAGCATGCTGAAGTTTAAATACTTCGAGCGTTTAAATACATAGACCGATAGACCAGTAACTGCTGAACTTTAATTATTATTATAAGTACCGTACCCAGACTCAAAGTTGCATTAAGTATAAAAAGGGCAAAAACGCTCTAGTTTAACTACCTAATTGGTTCTGTTTTGTTTACTGTCTTTTTTTGCCAGAACCAGCTAGCGTATTTAGAGAAAATACTTATGATTGTGACTCTTAATTATTTCGCAATATTGTGTTTTATCCTTGTGACTTTTTTCCGACTAACTGGGATTAAAAGTAGCCGAGGCTGACGAGTCCCTTTGACGTACCGATCACGCCATCGATTTTTAAACATATTTCATCCTGACTTGACTACACATATTACAAATTTTATTCTAACTCAATTTAGTTTCAAATTCAGAAAACCTCAATTACGAAATAATTTCTATACACACTAAAAACTAAAACTAAAATTTCCAATTAAGTTTTTTGTCCGCCTTAAAATTCCTCGACTGAAAATTCGAATAACAACTTGAATCTACGTTTTGGCGCGTTTTCCTTCCAGTCCTGCTTTGTATTCTTGACTTAAATCTGAAATTTGGTTCTTGATGGTAATTTTAAATTTTAGTAAATATATTTAGTTTTTGTCCTTTTTGTGTATTTTTTAAGTACTAATCCTAACACAATTATCTGCATTTTTACGTTAATTTTATGTTTATTTATTTATTGGTAATAATTTAATGGATGCCTGTTTTTAATTAATAAAAATATATGAAAGGTTACATTTCCAAAAAAAAATCGGCTTACTCAGTTCTTGTGTTAATCCGTGAAGATGGGAGTTTAATAAATAATCATGATCAGGAGTTGATCCCACTGATCGTGAATCTCCAAATGCAATTTTTCGACTGACTCGAGACATGAAACATGGTCAAATTTGAGGTGGAATCAAAATGAATATTCGTGATGAAAAAGTGAAAGCTACGTGGTCGGCAGTCGACAATGTAGGACAAAGGACAACAAATAAAAATGTTTGAATCACACCTTCATAAAATAATGATTGTTATCGGCGGCAATTTTTTTGCTCCAACACAATTTCGTACCGGAAGTCACTGAGGATGTCCGTGAGAATTTGCGAAAAAAAAAGTGTTTCTTAACATCTTTAAAGGGCTCAGTAGATTATATAATTGTGGTAAATCAGAGTCTGGGAAGAAAAATAAGGAAATAATTCACATTATTACACCTTTGTTTTCCCCCCTAAAATTACAGCTTTTTGTTGGCTATGTAAGAAAATTATACGTGTGGAATAATTTTATTAATTTTAATGGTTTCACATGTTTTTCGCACAGTGCCCCAAATGCACCCTGTAGCATGCTGGACAGTAATTTACATACAGAACTTACCTATAACTATAGTAATCAGTATTAAATACGCTACTCACCCCTTCCGTCAATTCATTTGTTTCCCCTGAGAATTTGGTCACCTGGTCACTTTTCATATCAACCATTTTCGCAGTTAATTATTTCTCAGTTTCTGTTCATTAGGTTATACAGTAAGATTATCATTATAAAATGCACTTATAAACCAAACATTTTTGAGGTGAAAAACACAATTAATGACTCAGAATAAAATTATGACCACTGCTGACGCTAAAAATAGTAAAAATACTCATTTTAGTATCATAAACCCCCCAAAAAAGTCTCCAAGCTACTCTATTTCAAGGAAATTAATTAAATAAATCGAACCAACAATTAACAATCTACAGTAAATCTTATCAAATAAATAAGTAACTACCTATTTCAGAAAATCACAGTCATAAAAACTTGGGCTTTCACAATTGAGAAACTTTGGCTTTCTGCCACTCTCCATTCAGAAGTATAGCGAACAAAAGATCCGGAAAAGTTTCCATGTTTTTTCAAAATGGGACTTAAATATTTTTATGTTCCATTAAAAAAACGTATTTAACTTTTCGTACAATTTCGATCTTAGGCATATGCGTTGAATTATGAATTTACAAATTATAACAACCGAGATTGTGATCTTCAATAATTTTTCAATTTTTCAAACTTCGCCTATGGTTTCCGCGTATGTGTGTGCCGTAAACGTTACTCCTGCACCTTTTATGCAAGAAATGTGTATGGAAGGACTAGTTTGGCCCAATTTTATTCGTTTTCAAAATCGGCCAACTAACTAGCCAAGTTTTTTAATCTTTTTTATTTAAATTTGCATAATTGTACCCGGAGTAGCTACAAAAGCTCCCAAGTCAGGCAAAATTCACTTTCCAAGATAAAAATCTCAGCTTTTATATAATTGGCACTGGGACATCAATTATCAATTACTTATTATTTATAAAATCAATTGCCATCAATTACCAGATGTGTCCAAAATACTTTAATTGTAATCACTAAATAGAGCCGGGGCCTCGGGCTGTATGGGTTCAGTTCTTGACTATGGGGCTGAGTTCAGCAATGTAGTGGTTGAGGATAAGGTTGGGTGTAACAGCTCAACTGACGAAAAAATACTTCGGTAGCTTTCTCACAGTCCCGTCTCAATTCTTATCTTCATAACTCTATAGGGCAACGTCTGGCGTCTCTGATTGCCGTCAAACACTAGTCTATTGGTGGACGTGCTGCTTCTTCCCTTTCCTTTCCATGCTAATTCGGCTTTAATGTAACAATTGGTATGTAGATGCAAGCAAAATTGTATACTGTATAATGTTGTAGATTATCTTCAGTGCCTGTACTCAGAATGTAATGTAATGTTCTAAATGAGTGCTTGTATTGTGTATGTCGTATGTCATGTAACAGCAATTGGATCAATAAAAAGCAATAAATAAATACAAATTACAAAATATCAATAACATTCGGCTGGCTTCCAAGTATTTAATTACTTACAAAATACAATTATGTTTTGTGCCGAATACAAACTACAAAATACATAAGTAGCAATGTAGCAAGTAATGCATTTAAATACTTGGCTCAATTACAAAATACAAGTAATTGCATTTAAAATCCGTATTTTGAATACAAAATGCATATAAAATGTATTTGAAACATGTATCGTATGCGTTTATTTTCATTTAAGAGCACAATCAACAAATTACAAAAACTGTTTTGCCGGAGTGCATTTTTAAAGTACAAAATACAAAATACTTTTAAAATTTCTAATGTATTTAAATACAAATTACAAAATACATGGAGAACACATCTGCATTTGAAATTACAAATACAAAATACAAAAATGTATTTTAAATATTAAATAAGTATATTTTAAATATTAAATAAGTATATTTCAAATACATGTAAAGTTAAATGAATACGCACAGTAATGCCTCGGTCCCATTTAAATAACAAGGAAGCTTCTTATTGTCCTTAACTCGCTATCCTGTAACTTCTGAACTTAAAGGGGTTGAAAGGTAAGGCTAATCAATTCTGAAAGCTCAAGATCGCAGGATTTTATTGAGCTATAATTAAAGAGACAGTGACGTCTTTTGGCTGAAATATTGGGTTGGATGAGTGCACTTCTCTGGGAGGGACTGAGAGCGTTCTCTAGCGGACGTCCGGGGAACGCGCGGACGGAGTGGGAAATAGGGAGCGTTCATATGCATTTGCAAAGGGTTAAAAGGAATTGGCATTACTCAGCTTTTTGCCTCTTCCAAAAGCAGCCCAGACAATGAATGGGAGCCTTTTGCGGACGGTGCCACACTGCGGAGCTCGGCAAAGTACAGAAAAACACATAGTGAATAACTGAAAAAAGTGTGTTTTGTG
Source organism: Disparrhopalites patrizii (assembly GCA_034698585.1). Classification (NCBI taxonomy): domain Eukaryota; kingdom Metazoa; phylum Arthropoda; class Collembola; order Symphypleona; family Sminthuridae; genus Disparrhopalites; species Disparrhopalites patrizii. The sequence continues at coordinate 18,727 of JAQGBT010002023.1, forward strand.
TGTGAGTGTGCGAGTGGATTTGGAGGAAAAGGGAAGCCGCACGAGAATTTGAATTGAAGGACAAATCCTATAGCCAGTTGTAAAAAAAAAAAATAATAATAAATATAGAATAAGAAAAAGCCTTGCTTTTATATAGTGTGCTTGAGTGCTTATGTATAAAAATGTCTGGCCTTATATTTATTTGGGTAAAAAGTTAGTTGCTCCGTTGATTCCTAAATCTGTTTTTCCTCGTCGTCCGTACCTGCAAGTGCGGACACAGGTGATGGCCTAAAGTGCTTGAGCTCTGTTGTAGGAACTTTGTATCTTTTAATTGGATTTTTTGTTTGTAAAAATTTGGTACAAAAAATACTATAGAAAATTTTGAAATCGTGTAAATATACGTTTGTAGGATGGGAAGAGTATAGTGGGCTTTTGCCAAATTTGTTCATTTCTGAAGTCGACGGGCTATGACCTTCGATCTATTTCAAGGTAAACTTATATATTCAATTTTTTGGGGTGAACATTAAATATTCAAAACAAAAAAGCAAATGATCAGGCACCGAAAAGACCGTATTCTACTTCAGCAGGGAATACACAGACCGACACGTTATGTAAGGTAAGGTATACATATTATACTTGGCATTGTACTAAAAAAGTAGTGGTGGAACCATTTTCAAATTCTAAAAGAGAAGATTGGACGTGATTTGCGGAGTATTGTGATTTTGTAGGGGAAACATTCAATTAAATTTAGGCGCAATATAGGTATGTGAAAGAATTTAACGGGCTTAATGGGTATTGATTGGGCCATTGGGCGGTTTCATTGATTTTTTTCGTATTAATGTTTATTTGCGGGAGTTTTATAAGTTCTTTTTTTTTCAATTTATTATTTGTATAGACAATTTCCCTTCCGCGGGCACGAGGCCGCTGAAGGCTCTCGGCAGTGCCCAGGCATCCCATTCCAGCCGGTCTGTTTCCAAGGACGCAAGAATTTGCTTGTGAAAGACTATGACGATGCCCTCAGTGGCCTCGCTTTTTGGCAGTGATTTAGTGAGTGGAGCTCTCCGGTCAACGCTGAACCAAGTTCAGAAAAATTGCTCTTTTCTCAACCTCAAGCAACGGTCGAAGAAGGAACGGCGGAAGGAGAAGAAATTGAAACGGAAACTGGAACGTCGCTATGGAAGTTTCAGTAGACAGCCCTACCAAGCTCTCTTAAACAATTCCAGTCCCTTGTCCCAAGCGAGTCCTTCCAGCTCGTTCCGACAAAATCCTGTTGTCCTTCGCGAGAAAGGAAATGTATCTCCCAAGGCTATCACTGTTGAAGACGCTTCTAATTCTGATTTAAGTGACACTGGTGGTGATCTTGGAGAAAGCTGGATGGATGAAAATCCTCCTTTGGAATTTATTCAGGAGGGTCCCCAATCCTCAGCATTGACCCTAAACCTCCGTGACAAATATTCTAACACTAATGACACTGATGGTAGAATGGAATTATCGGAAGTTGCGGATGATTACCAAGGAAATGAATCCCCTAAAATTTATGGTACTGTTCAAGAAGCCACTGATCTTCCAGTTAGTAGTTCTAACACTGATGTAGTGGAAGATGAGTTAGATATATTTTCTTCGGCCAAAGCCAATCATTCTTCGAGCTCTGAAGGACGGGCGACTAAACCAAATGGGTTATGGTTTAAAACTGAAACTTCAAGCACTTGTGGCCAAGAATCAACGGATGCACTCAAGCTACCAAACACCGGAAAAACAGTTGAACTAGGAAAAATTTATTCCAGTATTGAGCAAGACTCGCATAATAGTGCAAAAGATAAAGAAGCGTGTAAAGATAAAGCTGTGAATAATAAATGCAAAGGGGGAGATGGAGTCAGATCATGTGACGGTGGAGTGGAGAAAAAGCCAGTCAAGCTCCTTGTTCAGACTAATTTATCGGGATTTCTTAACAAGCCCTTCCCCCAAACTCCGGCATCTAAAGATTCACAGAAGGGTGGGCTAAAAGATCGTTCAAAGTCGTCAGAGCCTAACCTAGTGAAACTACCCGCTCCCAAGGTTGTCTTGTATGACCGAAAGAAAATTAGACCCGGATGGAGAACGAAGATGCCGATAGGTTGTGGTTTCATTAATCTCGGGAACACTTGCTATATGAACGCTACGTTACAAACTCTGTACCACACGCCTGCTTTTCTGAATTGGTTATTAGACGAAATAAATGAGAAAGATCATCGTGACAAATGTGAACGAAATAATCAAAGTACGTACCAGTGTACTATCTGCCCAATGGCATCAGGAATATTTGGTGTGTACAGCCGGCAAGGAGCTCCATTTAGACCTGTTAATATACACAACAAATTAAGGAGTAAGTCTAATAAATACTAAAAAAAAGTATAGCTCATATACCTATTTATGTTATTGACAATACCTTTCTCCAGCAACATTAAGTTTCAAGCATCGCCAGACGTGAACATAGTTTACCATTTACACAATTGAAGCACACTGAAAAATAATAGGGTGGTTTTGTAAGCGTTCGAGTTCTAAATTAAATGATAATAATTCATCATATTGTTTTAGCTATTGGAAAAAACTTTAGTTTCGGCCGGCAAGAGGACGCCCATGAGTTCTTGCGCTTGCTCTTGGAGTCAATGGAGAGGTCTTACCTGACTGCAGCAGGTGGTCATCGTCTGGACAATCGTTCAAAGGAAACCACACCACTCGGACAGATTTTCGGAGGATATACACGTGGCGAAGGTACGATATCAAATTGTCTTGATTACTTTAAGAGCTGGATAGTTCATTGAGCGTTCGTCCGTTATAGTTTTCGGTTTTCCGCTATTGTCTAATAAATTGTAATTTTATTGTAGTTCGGTGTCTGACTTGCCGCCATGTCTCCACCACATTCCACCCACATGCAGAGCTCCAGCTGGACATTCGAGAAGTGAATAACGTTGAAGATGCCTTAGCATTTTATTTTCAGAAGGAGAAACTAGATAACAACGACTACAAATGTGAAAAATGTAAAACTGTTCAGCCAGCTACTAAGCAGCAGTTCATGGAACTTGCTCCCACTGTACTCTGCATTCAACTTAAACGATTTAGAGCATGCGGCTCTAAAATTAAGAAACCAATATTTATTAACGAGAAACTAAACTTAAGTCGGTTTATGTACCGCCGGAGTGAGCGTACTTCCGTAAGTAACTTTCATGGATAATAGCACAATGTTTTACACTTAAATTTACTTTATGGTTACCTATACGTATAGTTATACAAGGCTAATGCTGATGAATAAATTGAACGTTTTTCATTGTTATGCAGGAAGCCGAATATCGATTAGTTGGACTTGTCACTCACATTGGACCATCTCCAAACTGCGGTCACTACACGGCTATCGCACAGGCATCTAATGGAAACTATTACCAATTTGACGATTCGTACGTTCGTCTAACTAATTTAAACCACGCCCAGAATGCGGATGCATATGTAATAATTTATGAAACAACAAATCGTTCTACTCTTACCCCGGATTCTTGTAAATCAACTACTCCTCCAGACAATTGCAGTAGTGGAAAATCCTCTACGTCTTCAATCGAGTCACCTGCTAAAAGTGTTAGTTCTTCGGATTCCCCTCTTCAGGTAGCAAAAGTGAAACCTACTCCGCTTGAAACTACTTCAGAACCAAAGTCAACTAGTTCTACGAGTACTAGTAGTAGCACGGCAACAAAAAGCGAAGTCGCGCCTAAGAATTTTAGTCCTAAATCCCAAAACTTTAATGGAAAATCCTCAAATATTAGTAATAAAACTTTCTCCAATCTTGTCGAAAAGAAACCAGCTGCTAGCGGCAACACGATGAGTTTCAAGATTCAGAGTAATACCCCTCCATTGGGACCTTCAGCTAACATTTTTTCGGCAAACTCCAGAAAATCTCCCACCAATCACCTGAAAAACAACACAAATCGGTATTTCAACCAATACGGACAAAAGAAACCATCCTCGACAAAACCGCTTGTTCCTTATGCTTTTGAGGATGAAGATGATTCCGATGACGACGCAAGAAAGAACTACAAATCTGCCAATGGTAGTAACGGTACTAGCGTCGGCAGGAAAGCCTCCCCAACAGCTGTAGAAACTAACGGTCGTGATTCCAAAATAAACGAAAGTTCTACAGAGTCACATAAAGTGTATCGCCCACCAACCCCTCCTAAAAGTAAGATTTAGACTCAATTTTTGCTTTGTATAGTTTTAATTAGTTATACATACTACATATACAAGAAAATATTTTGTCACATATTTTAATTAAAAATTAAAATGGCATTCATGACCGTATACCCAATATGCATTTTCAGTCAAATCCTGGAGCTCCGAAGAAGAAAGTAAATTAAATGCGGTGTTAGAAGCGGATAGGAAAAGACCTTTCTTTAAATCCAAGGAAGAATTAGAAGACGAGGATATTGATGCTGGAAGGGTAAGTCCTATCTCCTGCAGACATAGTTACTATAACCAACCTGAAAAAACTACACAGAATTATAAGGATCGTTTGTTGCTTGAATTTTATTCAGATGAAGAAGAAAGCAAAACCTGAAGGACCTGATGTAAAACCGAGTGAAAATCCTTTCGATAAATTTGCTGAACGATATCGGAAGGATTAAGCATCATAACCTACACGTATAGTCAAGACGTTGACGGATTAATAGACTTCCTTGGAGGAAGTATTTTTTTAAACTGCTACGCTGTACACCTTTGTTGAATTTGTACAGAGTTAATTAAGATAAATCGTTCTATTGATCTACGTACGTATATTGACTGTTTACAATCAGAGTAATTGTTTACTAAAAATCGACAAAAATCCTGATTAGAATGTATGTTTTTCCCTCTGAATTTCTGGGGTTCTAAAATAACGCTTGTCTCGTGGTACAGATGTCACTGTCACTCAGAACTGGATGTGTATTTCAATTCTCGATTAATATGTATTTCTGTATGGTGTACTAAACTTATTAGTACTAAGCTTTGTGGTTTGCGGCTGATTAATGGTGCGTTCTAATTGAGAATGCGTTATTCAATATATTAAAAAAATATTAATTCATTAATGGGTACTCGTGATGCAACGCAAACGTAGCGTATCACCCACGGCAAGAAGGCATACCTATTTGTCAGAATTATGGCTCTGCAATGAGCTAAAATACTTTAAAAACATTTTTGTTTAATACGTATTATTTATTCTTATAAACGTCGCGATGAATGTTAGAAGAATAATAATAGTATGGTCACTTACCATTTTACTCAAAGTTTGAAATTCTTTTTTTTTTTATTTTTCCAGCAAATAATTGTTTGCATTCGTTGTGTAATCAAATAGTTTTATTATAATAGTAATAAATGGTAAAATAGTTCAACTTTGAAACTTATGTCTAGCGTAAAAGTCTAAAAAGTACTAGTACCTATTGAATGGTAGTTTTATTTAAACAACAATAAATATTTAAAGATATATGATATATTTAAACTTAACACTCGAGCTTTTGAGTAAAACACAAGAATTCATTTTATTAGGCTGTGTGATCATCTTTCGCTGAAAAGCATTTTTACAAAACATGAAATCTATCACGTTTATTACAAAATTACAAGCACCTTTAATGCGTACAATAACCGGGTTGACATAGTTTACAGAATCATGTTCATTATATAATGAATAATTATAATGTAATAATTGAATATTGTTGCTGCCTTGATTCCTACGCATAAAATGACCACCAGTCATATACTTTTCGTACCACACCCTTGGGTTGGGTAAGCGTTTGACAGCAGTTAGTAACTTTTTCTACGTTTCTAATCAAGTATTCTCTAGTTTCTTCCTGCAACCTTTCGAGTCTTTCAGCCTTAGCCTCGTCCATAGTAACCATTTCACTGAGATAGGGATTGAATCTGAAGTAAACATCAGGCGGTAGTAATTCTGTTAGGGTGTGATGGACACTTTCCGTATCAGTGGCAGAATCCAATACCTTGAGAAATTTCCCCTTCCATGATAAAGAATTTGGTGATTTCGGATTTGCTGGGGAGAGTGCATCACTCAGGTTTGGATTCTTGCGACTTGAAAATGTCTGACCTGTTCCTAAACTAACGACACACTGAAGGGGAACACCTCCCCAGATTGTCTTAGCTTCAGATAGGGCTACTGACGTGGGATTGTTAACTAATACACCACCATCTTGATGAAGATTATTTCCTAGTTTAATCTCTTCGAAATAAGTTGGAGCTGCAGCTGATGCTCTAACTGCTTCCCACATTTCGTAGCGAGAGTCTCCCAAATAGCGTGACCGAACTTCAGGTTTGAAACTGTACGTGCGAAAAACATAGGGTGAAACCCTTTCTTGATTCACTAGAGTAGAGATCGCTGCAACCTGTAAATTCAAACGCATTTGGTCAATCTAGTTATCATTGACTTGCACGAACATCATTAAGACCCGTAGGCATGATTTCAAAAACACATTACTACTCACTCTTGGTAAGTCAGGATCTCTTGCTAGAGTCAGAAGTTTCTGCTCTCCTATATGTTTTTTCAGAATCTTTTCCCAAGCAGATGTGTTATAATACGAATGACTCCAAAATAAGTTCCCTGCTCCAAGGATAGAATTCTGTGTAAATATCTCCTTGCTGAGTTGCTTGTAGAGGGATTCACATTCATTAAGCGTGCGTCGGTGAGCCCCTGGAAATTTAATTAAAACAAATTAGAAGGAATACGTTCCAAGCTTCCTTTGAAGAGTGAAATCAACCACACTGATGGATTCATAAATTGCTGTTTAAAAATTTACCTATCAAGAAAGCCAGAATTGACCCAGTACTAACTCCACAGATGTAGTCAAAAAGTTCATGCACCTTTTTACCAGTATGTTGCTCCATCATTCTTAATACTTCAATGGCTACCAGACCTCTGTAAAATTAAGGTATGCACATTGATAGAATAAAACCATGTACATGAGAATGAGCCATGCAATACTTAAAATCCGTTTTTATGGCATACATACCTTACTCCACCACCATCGATGGATAAAACTTTGATACCGTGCCCTTTGACAGCAGGATTACAACCAAGAACAGCTAGGGTCTCCCGTGCACAATTAATCATACAAGTATCATTTTGTTCATTCTTAGCCATTTTTAACAACGTTTTAACTACTCCACATTCTACTGCGGTTGCTCTACTGTCTCGATATTGATCCAAATGATGGTACAAATCTTCTAAGTACTTCATTTTTGAAATGTTCTCTTCATCGGCAATGGAATTTAGCTTTGTTACTAAATAGCGGGCGCGAGCTTGAACATTCTTCCATCCCGTGGTCATGTCTTGTAAAAATGGCTTAAAATCTGGATCTACCGACCAATCAACTGGCCCTTCTTCCTTCTTAATATTGCTGGCCACATTCAGTGATTTCATGTTGTTTTCATCGCTTGAACCCTCGGTGCTCTTTTTTGTACTATCAGTCTCGGAGGATATAGATCTGTTCCACATGTAGGTACTAACGGATGCCGCCTTAACAAACATTCCTGAAAGGACCGATGACTGTGTCGCTAAACTGTCTTGATTTAAAGTAACTGGCACGGCTGGACTTGGGAGACTAGATGCACTTTGACTAGAAAAGGTTGCAGGGTTTTGAGTAGGAGATTCAGCACTCATATTTATCGACGACGAAGGTAAGAACGAACTGATCCGGCTGAAAACGCCAACCGGAAGACCTCGCAGCGACGTAAGGATTTCCATGCTCATGGTATACGCCAAAGCTTTGCGATTTGAATTTGTCAATAGTAGCTGACGTGATTGTGAGACTAATTTCTTTTTAAATGAATTAACTTGAGTGAGATATTTCATTTCAGGTACTTCAGAACGCTGCGACGCACGGAGGGGACGAGCTCGAACCTTACTCGAGGCCGACGCAAACCTTGGGATTGCTGGTCCGGCGATGCTACTTATGGATTTTGGCATCTGCAATGGAATAAAGGCAATTTCACATTAGTTTTCATGTCCATAGTTAGTAGCTAGTTAGCTAGTAATCCATGTGTTTTACTCAGGCACACGTATATTATACACATGCCTTTACTGGAGAAAG